>JAVXUP010002193.1:0-152359 GCA_033070095.1 Escallonia herrerae | reverse complement strand
TTTGTCAATGTATCTATACATATATATAGATTATATATGTGTATTGCGTATTATTTGTTCATGTGATTTCACTTGTAAAATCCCATTCCCGTGTCTGTTTGTATCTATGTACATTGCATATACACAGCATGTGAACTTATGTGAGTATTATCTGATCACATGCTAGCGTTGACTGTGCTAGCGTTGTATGTTTGAGAATGTTTACGCTTCCAACCTTGCCGTTTTGCATAATTTCAGTTGCGAAAAATGGATTTCAACCCTGGACCAGAAGATCCGTCCGTATTATACGACCAAGCAAACCATATCAGTACGCTCATATGGGATGGTGGAGTAAGATACTTATTTTATCAACTTTGTTATTCTTGGGAACGTTGTATATCGTTTAATTTGCTTAAATTGTATTTATTAATTCGTATTCCGGTAGAAGTATCCGATAATTTTAAAGAATGGAAATTGAACAGAACCCAGAAAAGATTACTGCGTGGGATTGGGTTTGGGATTTTCACGCGTGGGCAGATCTTTCAACAACTTGACCGGCACTTAATAGGTGCCCTTGTTGAAAGGTGGAGAAGTGAAACGAATACGTTTCACTTCCCTCTCGGAGAGCTGACAATTACCCTAGAAGATGTAGGGTTCATCTTAGGGTTACCGGTGACGGGGCGGCCGGTAATAGCTCCTCCGTCGGAAGCAACGAATAAGAGGACCGCTAGGGACTTCTTTACTTCGATACCCCAGGATCAATTTAGCACTGGGGGTATCAAGTTGAAATGGTTGGTAGATACCTACAAGGTTCTGCCGGATAACTACACGGATCAGATGCTTGTGCTGTACACACAAGCTTTCCTCTTGTGGGTGATGGGGGCAATTCTGTTCCCAACAACGTCGAAGAATACCGTCAGCGTCAAATATTTACCGTTGTTGGGTAACCTACTGGAGGTTGGGGATTATGCCTGGGGAGCCGCAACTCTTGCGTACCTCTACCGAGCATTGCACAAGGCAACGAGGCCCGACTCCAAAGCGATATGTGCATGTCTCTCGCTATTGCAGGTATATCATACAATTCTTGATTACTCGCTCGTTTCTTTTTTTTGGGTTGAATTGACAATAAAATTTGACGATACTTTATTTAATTTGTCTTTGCTCTCAGGTGTGGTCTTATGAACACCTTGCTACCGGCGCACCCACGCGTAGGGACGGAACCGATAATGTGTGGCCTCGGTTGTGCGCCTGGGAGTACAGCCGGAAGGACAGCCACTACCAGAGGAGAGACGATCCCCATCACAACATTACGTACTATCGGGGGGAGCTCGACTCGTTATCTCCTGGCCAGATGCGATGGGCACCGTACAAACATTTGGCGCGACGGGTGGGAGAGTCGTTCGTCTTCACGCTCTTCGGGTTACAACGCACACCCCTGATCCACTTCGAGGTCGCAGAGTGGCAGCTGCCAGATCGCGCTATGCGCCATTTTGAGTGCCTGCAGGGGTTGCCAGCCGGCGCGCCGGATATGAGGCTTAACAGGAACCCACCGGGTGTCCCTCGGTTTGGCAAGGCAAATGCGCACGACTTGTGCGCACGAGAACTTGAGGTTTGGGATTCCTGGCAGGACACGCTGGCGGCCATTGTGTCGGAGCCTGACCCCGTGATCAGTATCGAACAGTACAATGGGTGGTACTACCGCATCACCCGGAGGAGAGTAGCTCCAGTAAGGTTTGAACGCGGGGAGAAGTACCACCCTAGGGGTCAGATCGATGAGCACATGGCATACAATCTGGTAAGTTGGCCAATAAGTGCTTTAATTGAACTTGATGATTCTAACTGTGTATGAGGTTACTTATTTATTATCTCTCTGGATGTAGGTTAATGCCTCGTTCGCCTTCTTCCAGAAGTTGCGCGAGCGGAAGGATTTGGTGGATGCAATGGGCGAGGAGCTTCGCCAACAGGCTGATGCGTTGGCGTATGGCTGCGGGAATTTTTTACACCAAGCATCGGGCCAGCCTTCCGGCGTCAGCCCGGGAATGGGTTATCCGGGGTGGCAGCCCCCATATGTGAGCGAGGGATACACCGATCCCTCGGGACAGACTTCGGGAGTGAGCCAGGGATATGGTGGTCCTCTGTGCCGGGAATGGGTGGTGATTGGGGACAGCCAAGCACCATGGGCCAGGCTCAAGCGCCGTGGGAAGACTACAGTGTGCCCTCCTTCTCTTTGCTATTGGACTCGGAACCCCAACCCTTCTCTCAGAGTCAAGTCACGCAAGACTGGGGTTTCGGACACATCAGTCTGTCGGAGACACTGCCTATTGTCCCGTGGGCAGGACCATCTACTGCCGAAGGAGGGCAATATCCCCCGGTCGACCCCCCGAAGGAGTGCAATATCCCCCCGTCGACCCCCGAGGGCAATATCGCAAAGGGCATCCAGTGAAGCCCCTAAAGCCGCATAAATGCCAAATAATCAGAGAGCGTTATTTTAGCGGCTTCCCCCGGGACAAAGCGTTGTATAGTGTGAATCATCCGGAGGGCATGGATTACACTTGCGAGTGGGGAGAAATGGCCTCCCTGGCTCCGGGGAGTTGGTTAGACAACGGTGTCATCTCCACATACGTGGAGATTCTGAAGGAAAGGGGTCGGGAGCGGCTGAACGAGTACCCGGCCATTTTTTTGGTTGATGCCTTTTTTCATAGCCTCCTAGTGTCTGAATGGCATGAGTGGGTCGAGCAAAGGCGGAAGAAAAAGTTGAGCCAGTGGAGACCGTCCGCTAACCTACGAGCGTATCTTGCTAGGGATAGTCCAGTGAGCGCAAGTGTTGCCGACGTGTTTCTAATCCCATTTTTAGGGGAAAGCCACTGGTACTTGGTTTGCTATGAACCGGTGGAGAAAGTCGTATCGGTGATCGACAGTCTCCACGACGATACCGCCTTTATGCCTGTGCTGCAGATGTACAAAGCCCAGTTGGACTCAATGGTAATATTACGATTGTTGTTTAACAGTTATTGTAACTTGGCATAAATGTTAACTCGTGTCTTACGCCGTTTTGTGTTTCTCGCAGAATATATTTTGTGCAATGGTCAATGGTATCCGTGGTAACCCTGTACCGGCGCGGCCAAAGCTCGATTGGCGACTGAAGAAGAGGAGGCCCAAGCAACGTAACACTTCGGACTGCGGCGTTTTCCTTTGCATGTACATGGATTACATTTGCCGGTCTGAGAGCCTCAAGGCGGCGGTGTGGAGCCAAGCAGAAGTAGACACCTTTAGATATAGAATGGCTTGGCAAATTATGAAAGGCCGGCCTAGAGCGGTTAGGTATATTGTAAATCCGGCAAATGCCGAGAATCCCTCCCAACATGATTCCCCCAGTTGACATTGTACCATTACACTTTCAAAATTTTTTAATAAACTATGATTATTTAGAAAGCTCTCATTGATTTGTGTTGAAGATTATTGATTGATTGATTTGTCTGATTTCCGTTGAAGATGATTTGAGTTTGGTTTTTTTTTTGGCTCTCATTGAGAATGATTGAAAGGTGGAAAACAAAATGTGTAGCGGACAGTTTCCAAGTGTTGGTCTGTCCGCTAGACAATGTCGCGGACAGTGGGGGAAGTGAAAATTTTCTAAGTGTTGGGTTAAGACATTCTGCTGGTCTGTCCGCTACACAATGTGGTGGACAGTGGGGGAAGATATTCTGCTGGTCCGTCTGCTAGACAATGTCGCGGACAGTGGGGGAAGTGAAAATTTTCTAAGTGTTGATTAAGGCATTCTGCTGGTCTGTCCGCTAGACAATGTAGCGGACAGTGGGGGAAGTGAAAATTTTCTAAGTGTTGGGTTAAGACATTCTGCTGGTCCGTCCGCTACACAATGTAGCGGACAGTGGGGGAAGTGAAAATTTTCTAAGTGTTGATATAAGGCATTCTGCTGGTCTGTCCGCTACACAATGTGGCGGACAGTGGGGGAAGATATTCTGCTGGTCCGTCCGCTAGACAATGTCGCGGACAGTGGGGGAAGTGAAAATTTCTAAGTGTTGATTAAGGCATTCTGCTGGTCTGTCCGCTAGACAATGTCGCAGATAGAAATTTTCTAAGTGAGGCATTCTGCTGGCCGTCCGCTAGACAATGTCGCGGACAGTGGGGGAAGTGAAAATTTTCTAAGTGTTGGGTTAAGACATTCTGCTGGTCCGTCCGCTACACAATGTAGCGGACAATAGGAAGTGAATTTTCTAAGTGTTGGGTTAAGATATTCTGCTGGTCCGTCCGCTACACAATGTAGCGGACAGTGGGGGAAGTGAAAATTTTCTAAGTGTTGAGTTAAGACAATGTAGCGTGATGCAGTTTTAATAAATTGGCGCCCGAAGACTTGTTTTAGCGACGGAATCAACAATCTCAATATCGATAAACAATAAATAACGTACGATTCACAATCAACGATCTTAATATATTGAGGGTATCTCAAACGGCACAATTAAGCGAGAAAAAATTTGGAAACATAATGAACATGTATACAATAAATTTGGTTATTAATAATAAATTAGGGTTCACATTGGGGGAAAGAAATTTTTTCACAAGCGCTCCGATCAAAGATTACAACTTGAAAATCCCACCACCCAAGGTGTTCAAACACTACAAAGTCCCCGAGTTCGAGGCCATGCTGGCGCACGAAGACGTTCCAACCCTCTGCGAATTGCTTTTTTTGGGGTCGGCCGGGCTTCAGCTTGATTTCAACCTGCCAGGCCCCCTTGCGGCTATATAATCTTGAACTGTCATGAATTGTTGTAAATTGATTGGTAAAGGCTTCCGGTATGTCCTAACAAACACAATACAAAAAATAGGTTAGTTTTTAACCAAAAGATCAAACTTTTAACACACGAAAATACAGAGAAAGAGGGATGGCCTACAAGTTCATTCTCAAATCCCGGCATCATGACTTTGAAAAAGTGTTTGCCTGCCAGGTGCAAGTTGCCAATAAAATCGTAGGTGGTCTCCGATCCAGAAGCCATCGAGGTCGGCGATGAGGGGAGGACGGTGGTGTCGCCGGAGATGTGGGTCGCCGTAGATGGGGTAGCGGCTTGGGTTAGATGTTCGAGAGAGAGAGAGAGAGATATAGCGGACTGATAAAAGCTGATTGCCCGTTTTGATTAATATATATAATAGGATAGAGGTCCGCTACATTGTATAGCGGACATAAATGAAAACCAAAAGTTTTTCTGCGATGACGTCCGCTACATTGTATAGCGGACATAAATGAAGACCAAAAGTTTTTCTGCGATGACGTCCGCTACATTGTATAGCGGACATAAATGATGACCAAAAAATTAGGACTATGCATATACGTCCGCTACATCAGAAATCGCTACATCAGAAGAAAAAAAATTCCAGTATTCGGTTGAAAAATTATTAGAAAAAATTATACAAATGTCAAACTTATATAAAAATTATTACAAATGTCAAACTTATACAAAAAATTAAAGGTCCACTGCAGCTTGTTCGTCCTCATCTTCGGCGTCATCTTCTGCCCCATCTTGCAAACCCCCTGGACTTATCCCCAGTGCCTTGTAATGGTTCCGCTTGTCGTGGTCGGTCATTTTGTTGCACAATGCACACCTTCGCAGCTTTTTAGGTTGAGTTGCCGTTTCAATTGAGCTTTTCATCCGCGTAGATCTCTTGCGGCCTTTCGTTTGCGATATAATTGGATCCAACGGCCGGATATCATTGTCGCCTTCCTCCCCCGGCTCGTCATCTTCGGATTCCGTCGTAGGCTCGGTGTCAACCGCATTGGTGACTGAAGCTGCTTCCAACTGGTCGACGATGGGCTCTTGCTGCTGAGCTACATCGAGGAGATGTTTATAACCGACCATTGTAGCAGCAGCCTTTACGGACAAACGGGTGAACATCGTCACCAGATGATTATACCGCAACGTCTCTGATTCTTCAAAGTCAGTATACGGGTGCTCCGGAAAGGAAATGGTACCGTGCAACCTGTTTGCACCTTTCGTCCACCGTGGCAAGACGTATTTATCGGGGATTGTCCTGATATTCTTCTGGGTGAAAAACCGCAGAATGTGTCTACACAGGATGCCATGGAACTCAAACTTCTTGCAAACACAAGTCACCGAGTCCGTCAATGTGTCGTGGCTCACCGTATAAATTCTGCGCAGCTTCTCAGGGACGAGGTCATTCACGAGCGAATAAACCTTGTACTCACGCGTAGACATTTCTGCCACCTTGTTTATACTGTATCGTCCCGATTTTCGCAGCTCTACTTGGTATAGCAAGAAGATCTCCTTCGTATAGACTTTGGCACCGTTCAGCTCCAGCGGGGTCTCTAGCAACCTTCTCCTTTGTTTGTACGTTGTTGCAAAGTCGGCAGCCCTTTCTTTTACGAACAACGAAGCTACCGCTTTTTGTGCGGATGCAACGAAAGTCTTCAAATTGGTAGCTGTACCCACATAACTATCGAACGTGGCATTCATAGATTCACTCCTGCCCGTCGTTTTCATGCCCGCTGAAAAATACCTCCTCGTGTAAACGCCAATCCATTGCTCTTTGCGCTCGTACAAGTGCCGGAGCCACTCGTTGTCTTGCAATGAGTAATCCCGAACAAGCTTTTCCCACCTCTCCTCGAATTCCTCAATCGTTAATGACTTGGTAATGCACTTGTCAAAATCCTGTTTAAAGTCTGGATACTTTGCGTACACGTGATGCAGACGTTCCAGGTATTTGTTGCTTATGTGCCAAGTGCACAAGTTGTGCCGGGTGTCTGGGAAGACGGTCGCAATAGCCTTCTTCATTGCCAAATCTTGATCGGTGATGATCACTTTGGGTGCTTTGAAGTTCATTGCTTCCAGCCACGTCCTAAACAACCATACAAAAGAACCCTCGCTCTCGTCCCTTAACAAGGCGAACCCGAACAGGATGGAGTGATAATGATGATTGACGCCGGTGAAAGGAGCGAACGGCATCGAGTACTTGTTGGTACGGTATGTGGTGTCGAAAGTCACGACATCCCCAAAATGCTTATAAGCTAGCCTCGAACGACCGTCGACCCAAAAAATTGTACTAACTCGATGCTCGTCGTCAAGTTTATAGTCGAAGGTAAACTGCGGGTCCTCCATCTGCATCCGTTTCAATAGGCTCATTGTCGATTGCGCATCATTGAGGTCATACGCGGCTCGTCTATGGGTTCGGACCGCGTTACGAACGTCTGTCGTGTTAAAGTTTAAATTTTGAATTCCCCCAGCCTGTTCAGCAAGAACATTAACAATCTCAGTAGGTCCAATTCGCGCATTGCTCATTGTGTGAATTAGGCTCCTCGCGACCTTACCCATCTTCTTGTGTTGATGCATCTGACTCACCTTAGAAGGAGTTACTAACGGGTGATTGTGTGCCAGTTCCAGGCTGGTAATAAGCCAATGATCATGATTGGCTTTGTAGCTTACGAACATCTTGACCTGGCAATTTGTGCGCTCAAAGCAGTCCCGTCTTCTACGCGAATATCCTATTTCGTCATCACTGTCATCATTGCCTACGCGTGTCTCATTTTGCTGTGGATTTCTGCCCCTATGACACTCGTATAAGCGAGAGCATATCTTTTTTGTTACGTTGCTTGTTCTTGTAGTCTTTATTCTAATGCCAAAACCAACCCTCAATGAATACGCTCGAAAACATTCTTCAGCTTCTTCCAATGTTTGAAACGTTCGTCCTAGATACGGATCACTAGCATCTACGGGGACGTTGGAGCTCGACACGAAATCAGACATTGTGAAACAAGACCTGTGTAGAAATAGACTACGCTTAACAATCAAATGGCATTTCTAACTGAAAATATTACCTAAAAATTACCTTGGCGAATAGACCAATTTAGGATGACAAACATACCGTATGCATAACCCCTGAAAGTGTCTCCAAATTAACAATTATTAATTTACTGAACATAACAAATCAAAATTACTAAGATAAATAGACGAATTCATCATGCCAAAAAATCGAATTAAACTATAATTTTATTTAGAGTTAACAAATTACACCTTTTTTATGAACATCATGTCTAGAACATCACAAATTGAAGAATAGAGTGACAAATTTCTAGAACATAAAAAAAAATCTATACTTTTTTGTCCGAACAAAATAAAATTATATTTTACCATTCAATCCATAAAGAAAACTTCACCATTCGCAAACTTACCTTACTTGAGTGAAGCTTGAAGCAAGTTTTACTCGAAGCTTGAAGGGAGCTGAAAATGGAAGCGAGTCCGAAGGAGGAGAAGAAAATTGTAGCCGAAGGAGCTTGAGGAATTCCGACAACCCGTCGTGTGTAGAAATAAAGGTACAAACACGTGGAAATGTGTCAGGGAAGTCAGTCGTCCGCTACACTGTCTAGCGGACGACATTTTGGCTGTCAACGTGGGCCCAATTATGTGGTCCGCTAGACAGTGTAGCGGAGGGGGGAGCAGGGGCAAAATGGTAAAAGGTCCATCCGCTAGACAGTGTAGCGGACCACTGACAGCGCCGCAAAAATACGCGATCTGGGCCGTCCATCCCTTCGGGACGGACGGTCAGATCGACAGGGCCGTCCATCCGCTACACTGTCTAGGGCACGACTGTTTCCGTCAAATCAGTTGTCACATCAGTCCTGTCGATGCACGACTGTTACTTTGTCCTTATCCCACCGTCCGGTAGACAGTGTAGCAGACCGTTTTTACTTTTCATTACTTCGAAACCCTTATTCATTCCTTCTAAAGTGCTATTTATTCCTTCTTCTCACAATTCTTCTAGCGGCGTTGGCAAGTAGATCGGCGCAATTTCTTCTCAAGAAATCCTTTAATCGACAAATCAATCACGTAAGTTCACAAACCAATCCTTTATTTGTTCATAATCTAGAGTTGTTATTGCGGCTTATGCATGATTTTGAATGTGTGCGCGGTGCATTGTGCTAGCGTTTGTCAATGTATCTATATATATATATAGATTATATATGTGTATTGCGTATTATTTGTTCATGTGATTTCACTTGTAAAATCTCATTCCGTGTCTGTTTGTATCTATGTACATTGCATATATACAGCATGTGAACTTATGTGAGTATTATCTGATCACATGCTAGCGTTGACTGTGCTAGCGTTGTATGTTTGAAAATGTTTACGCTTCCAACCTTGCCGTTTTTCCATAATTTCAGTTGCGAAAAATGGATTTCAACCCTGGACCAGAAGATCCGTCCGTATTATACGACCAAGCAAACCATATCAGTACGCTCATATGGGATGGTGGAGTAAGATACTTATTTTATCAACTTTGTTATTCTTGGGAACGTTGTATATCGTTTATTTTGCTTAAATTGTATTTATTAATTCGTAGGAAAGAGCACTTCTCAACACGGTAGAAGTATCCGATAATTTTAAAGCATGGAAATTGAACAGAACCCAGAAAAGATTACTGCGTGGGATTGGGTTTGGGATTTTCACGCATGGGCAGATCTTTCAACACCTTGACCGGCACTTAATAGGTGCCCTTGTTGAAAGGTGGAGAAGTGAAACGAATACGTTTCACTTCCCTCTCGGAGAGATGACAATTACCCTAGAAGATGTAGGGTTCATCTTAGGGTTACCGGTGACGGGGCGGCCGGTAATAGCTCCTCCGTCGGAAGCAACGAATAAGAGGACCGCTAGGGACTTCTTTACTTCGATACCCCAGGATCAATTTAGCACTGGTGGTATCAAGTTGAAGTGGTTGGTAGATACCTACAAGGTTCTGCCGGATAACTACACGGATCAGATGCTTGTGCTGTACACACAAGCTTTCCTCTTGTGGGTGATGGGGGCAATTCTGTTCCCAACAACGTCGAAGAATACCGTCAGCGTCAAATATTTACCGTTGTTGGGTAACCTGCTGGAGGTTGGGGATTATGCCTGGGGAGCCGCAACTCTTGCGTACCTGTACCGAGCATTGCACAAGGCAACGAGGCCCGACTCCAAAGCGATATGTGCATGTCTCTCGCTATTGCAGGTATATCATACAATTCTTGATTACGTGCTCGTTTTTTTTTGGTTGAATCGACAATAAAATTTGACGATACTTTATTTAATTTGTCTTTGCTCTCAGGTGTGGTCTTATGAACACCTTGCTACCGGCGCACCCAGGCGTAGGGACGGAACCGATAATGTGTGGCCTCGGTTGTGCGCCTGGGAGTACAGCCAGAAGGACAGCCACTACCCGAGGAGAGACGATCCCCATCACAACATTACGTACTATCGGGGGGAGCTCGACTCGTTATCTCCTGGCCAGATGCGATGGGCACCGTACAAACATTTGGCGCGACGGGTGGGAGAGTCGTTCGTCTTCACGCTCTCCGGGTTGCAACGCACACCCCTGATCCACTTCGAGGTCGCAGAGTGGCAGCTGCCAGATCGCGCTATGCGCCATTTTGAGTGCCTGCAGGGGTTGCCAG
The DNA here is from genome assembly GCA_033070095.1 of Escallonia herrerae. Taxonomy (NCBI): domain Eukaryota; kingdom Viridiplantae; phylum Streptophyta; class Magnoliopsida; order Escalloniales; family Escalloniaceae; genus Escallonia; species Escallonia herrerae. Next base: position 141,927 of record JAVXUP010002193.1, on the reverse strand, counting down.
CCGGCGCGCCGGATATGAGGCTTAACAGGAACCCACCGGGTGTCGGACGGTTTGGCAAGGCAAATGCGCACGACTTGTGCGCACGAGAAATTGAGGTTTGGAATTCCTGGCAGGACACGCTGGCGGCCATTGTGTCGGAGCCTGACCCCGTGATCAGCATCGAACAGTACAATGAGTGGTACTACCGCATCACCCGGAGGAGAGTAGCTCCAGTAAGGTTTGAACGCGGGGAGAAGTACCACCCTAGGGGTCAGATCGATGAGCACATGGCATACAATCTGGTAAGTTGGCCAACCAGTGCCTTTAATTGAACTTGATGATTCTAACTGTGTATGAAGTTACTTATTTATTATCTCTTCTGGATGTAGGTTAATGCCTCGTTCGCCTTCTTCCAGAAGTTGAGCGAGCGGAAGGATTTGGTGGATGCAATGGGCGAGGAGCTTCGCCAACAGGCTGAAGCGTTGGCGTATGGCTGCGAGAATTTTTTAGCCAAGCATCGGGCCAGCCTTCCGGCGTCAGCCCGGGAATGGGTTATCAGGGGTGGCAGCCCCCATATGTGAGCGAGGGATACACCGATCCCTCGGGACAGACTTCGGGAGTGAGCCAGGGATATGGTGGTCCCTCTGTACCGGGAATGGGTGGTGATTGGGGACCGCCAAGCACCATGGGCCAGGCTCAAGCGCCGTGGGAAGACTACAGTGCGCCCTCCTTCTCTTTGCTATTGGACTCGGAACCCCAACCCCTCTCTCAGAGTCAAGTCACGCAAGACTGGGGTTTCAGACACATCAGTCTGTCGGAGACACTGCCCATTGTCCCGTGGGCAGGACCATCTATTGCCAAAGGAGGGCAATATCCCCCAATCACCCCCGAAAGAATACAATATCCCCCTTCGACCCCCCGAAGGAGTGCAATATCCCCCCGTCGACCCCCGAGGGCAATATCGCAAAGGGCATCCATTGAAGCCCCTAAAGCCGCATAAATGCCAAATAATCAGAGAGCGTTATTTTAGCGGTTTCCCCCGGGACAAAGCGTTGTATAGTGTGAATCATTCGGAGGGCATGGATTACACTTGCGAGTGGGGAGAAATGGCCTCCCTGGCTCTGGGAGTTGGTTAGACAACGGTGTCATCTCCACATACGTGGAGATTCTGAAGGAAAGGGGTCGGGAGCGGCTGAACGGGTATCCGGCCATTTTTTTGGTGGATGCCTTTTTTCATAGCCTCCTAGTGTCTGAATGGCATGAGTGGGTCGAACAAAGGCGGAAGAAAAAGTTGAGCCAGTGGAGACCGTCCGCTAACCTACGAGCGTATCTTACTAGGGATAGTCCAGTGAGCGCAAGTGTTGCCGACGTGTTTCTAATCCCATTTTTAGGGGAAAGCCACTGGTACTTGGTTTGCTATGAACCGAAAGAGAAAGTCGTATCAGTGATCGACAGTCTCCACGACGATACCATCCACATGCCTGTGCTGCAGATGTACAAAGCCCAGTTGGACTCAATGGTAATATTACGATTGTTGTTTAACAGTTATTGTAACTTGGCATAAATGTTAACTCGTGTCTTACGCCGTTTTGTGTTTCTCGTAGAATATATTTTGTGCAATGGTCAATGGTATCCGTGGTAACCTTGTACCGGCGCGGCCAAAGCTCGATTTGCGATTGAAGAAGAGGAGGCCCAAGCAACGTAACACTTCGGACTGCGGCGTCTTCCTTTGCATGTACATGGATTACATTTGTCGGTCTGAGAGCCTCAAGGTGGCCGTCTGGAGCCAAGCAGAAGTAGACGCCTTTAGATATAGAATAGCTTGGCAAATTATGAAAGGCCGGCCTAGAGCGGTTAGGTTTATTATAAATCCGGCTAATGACGAGAATCCCCCCCAACATGAGGACCCCAGTTGACATTGTACCATTACAATAATTTTTTTTAATAAATCATGATTATTTAGAAAGCTCTCATTGGTGTGATTTGATTTGTGTTGAAGATTATTGATTGATTGATTTGTCTGATTTGCGTTGAAGATGATTGATTGATTTGAGTTGGTTTTTGGCTCTCATTGAGAATGATTGAAAGGTGGATTGAGAATGATTGAAAGGTGAAAAACAAAATGTGTAGCGAACAGTAGGGAAGTGCAAAAATTTTCCAAGTGTTGGAGATTAGAGTTTGTGCTGCGTCGTCTGCCATACAGTGTAGCGGACAGTGGGGGCAACATAGGTGCAAAAAATTTTCAAGTGTTGGGTTCAAAGTTTCTGCTGCGCCGTCCGCTACACAATGTGACGGACACTCGGGGAAGTGAAAAAATTTTCAAGTGTTAGGGTTAAGAGTTTCTGCTGCGCCGTCCGCTACACAATGTGGCGGACACTCGGGGAAGTGAAAAAATTTTCTAAGTGTTGGGATTAAGAGTTTCTGCTGCGCCGTCCGCTACACAATGTGGCGGACACTCGGGGAAGTGAAAAAATTTTCTAAGTGTTGGGATTAAGAGTTTCTGCTGCGCCGTCCGCTACACAATGTGGCGGACACTCGGGGAAGTGAAAAAATTTTCTAAGTGTTGGGGTTAAGAGTTTCTGCTGCGCTGTCCGCTACACAATGTGGCGGACACTCGGGGAAGTCAAAAAATTTTCTAAGTGTTGGGGTTAAGAGTTTCTACTGCGCCGTCCACTACACAATGTGGCGGACTCTCGGGGAAGTGAAAATTTTTTCTAAGTGTTGGGTTTAAGAGTTTCTGTTGCGCCGTCCGCTACACAAGGGGTAGTGAAAAGATTTTCTTAGTGTTGGAGTTTAGAGCGGACAGTGGGGTACTCCAGGTGCAAAAAAGTGTAAAAAATTTGGAAGTTGTGCGCCGTCTGCTACACAATATAGCGGACAGCTGCTTTTTGTCCGCTATACAATGTAGCGGACAGTTGGGCAAAAAAAATAATTTTAGTTGTTGGTATTTTTAGCTGTTGGTCAGACTTTGTTCGAGTTGGTAGTTTCTGGCAATGGAATACGTGCTTTAGCAGCGGATTAAACAATCTCAACATTCTCAAGCGCATGATATTCCATCAAAAATTTGACACCCTCAAATCATCAATTGACCATCACAATTCTCAAATGCATAATTAAGAACCTAAAATTATCAGACACAAATTTAGGGTTCAACATTGGGGGAAAACTTTTTCACATGTGCTTTGATCAAACACGGATACTTGAAACCTAAATAGCCCCTTGTGTTCAAAGATTACAAACTCCCCTTCATTGAGGTCGTGCTGCTCGCAGAAATTACTCGAACCCTCTGCGAAATAAAGTTGCTCTTAGCCGCACTTCTTCTTGATTTTAACAAGCCAGGACCCCTTGCTGCTAGTTAAAGTTGCTTTTACCTAAGTGGCTTCGCGCCAAAGTGTGGTAAGCAATCTGCAGAAGGCTACCAGTATGGCCTATCACATTCATTATAAGACAGGTAAGTTTTTAAGCAAACGGGTGAACATTGTCACCAGAAGATTATACCGCAACGTCTCTGATTTTTCAAAGTCAGTATACGGGTGCTCCGTAAAGGCAATGGTACCGTGCAACCTGTTTGCACCTTTCGTTCACCGTGGTAGGACATATTTATCGGGGATTGTCCTGATATTCTTCTGGGTAAAAAACCGCACACAAGATGCCGTGAAACTCAAACTTCTTGTAAACACATGTCACTGAATCCGTCAATATGTCATGGCTCACCGTATAAATTCTGCCAGCTTCTCAGGGACGAGGTCATTCACGAGCGAATAAACCTTGTACTTACGCGTAGACATTTCTGCCACCTTGTTTATACTGTATCGTCCCGATCTTTGCAGCTCTACTTGGTATAGCAAGAAGATCTCCTTCGTATAGACTTTGGTACCGTTCAGCTCCAGCGGGGTCTCGAGCAACCTTCTCCTTTGTTTGTACGTTGTTGCAAAGTCGGCAGCCCTTTCTTTTACGAACAACGAAGCTACCGCTTTTTGTGCGGATGCAACAAAAGTCTTCAAATTGGTAGCTGTACCTACATAACTATCGAACGTGGCATTCATAGATTCACTCCTGCCCGTCATTTTCATGCCCTCTGAAAAATACCTCCTCGTGTAAATGCCAATCCATTGTTCTTTGCACTAGTACAAGTGCTGGAGCCACTCGTTGTCTTGCAATGAGTAATCTCGAACAAGCTTTTCCCACCTCTTCTCGAATTCCTCAATCGTTAATGACTTAGTAACGCACTTGTCAAAATCCTGTTTAAAGTCTGGATACCTTGCGTACACGTGATGCAGACATTCTGGGTATTTGTTGCTTATGTGCCAAGTGCACAAGTTGTGCCGAGTGTCTGGGAAGACGATCGCAATAGCCTTCTTCATTGCCAAATCTTGATCGGTGATGATCACTTTGGGTGCTTTGAAGTTCATTGCTTCCAGTCACGTCCTAAAAAACCATACAAAAGAACCCTCGCTCTTGTCCCTTAACAAGGCGAACCCAAACAGGATGGAGTGATAATGATGATTGACGCCGGTGAAAGGAGCGAACGGCATCGAGTACTTGTTGGTACGGTATGTGGTGTCGAAAGTCACGACATCCCCAAAATGCTTATAAGCTAGCCTCGAACGACCGTCGACCCAAAAAATTGTACTAGCTCGATGCTCGTGGTCAAGTTTATAATCGAAGGTAAACAGCGGGTCCTCCATCTGCATCCATTTCAATAGGCTCATTATCGATATGTATATATATATATACATATATATATATATACATATACATATATATATATACATATACATATATATATATATACATATACATATATATATACATATACATATATATATATATATACATAGATATATATATATACATATATATATATACATATACATATATATATATATATACATATACATATATATATACATATACATATATATATATATACATAGATGGGAGCTGATCCATTGATAGCGCTAGCAAAATAGGAGAATTTGCTAGCGCGATCTGGCCGTCCATCCCAAAAGATGGACGGCCCAGATCTTTTTTTTTGCGTTTTTTTAAGTACGTCCGCTACATTATGTAGCGGACAATTTTTTGCATTTTTTTGACAATAATACCCTCCGAGTCCGTCCGCTACATAATGTAGCGGACAAGTTTTCAGACTTTTTTTTTTCTCTTTCTGTCATTAATGTTCTGACTTTTTTTTTCTCTCTCTCCCGTCCGCTACATAATGTAGCGGACAAGTTTTCATATTTTTTTTCTCTTTCTGTCATTAATGTTCTGACTTTTTTTTTTCTTTTTCTCTCTCTTGTCCGCTACATAATGTAGCGGACAAGTTTTTAGATTTTTTTCTCATATCTTTTTCTCTTTCTCTCTCTCTCTCCCCCCTTCATTAAAGCTCTGACTCTTCTCTCTCTCCTTTCTCTTCTTTTTGATCTCTCTCTCTCTTTCTTCTCTTTCGTCATCTCCCCTCATTTCCTCTCTCTCTCTCTCTCTTTCTGGGCAGACTCTAATGCTTTGGTCAAGATGAGGAATGGGTTTCTGCAAATAAATTTCCACCTGATACAACATAGTCACTATTAGCATTGGCTTCATCAGCAGGAGCCATCTCAGGCCTTGTGGATGAGGTTAATGCTGCTGAGGTGTCCTCTCTTTCATCAAAAGAACTACGAAATCAGGTGCCAGACAATACAGCTTGCAGCTCTGCCGAAACTCATATCTCGGAAGAACAAAGAGTTCACATAGAAGCGAATAGGTTAAGGTTAAGGGCGTTAGTAAGAAAAATGACCACAAAAGGAAGGAAAGAGAAAGAGACTAAAGTCAGAAAGGTGACAGAAAAATGACCACAAAAGGAGAGAGAAAGAGAAAGAGAAAAAAGTCTGAACATTAATGACAGAAAGAGAAAAAAATCTAAAAACTTGTCCGCTACATTATGTAGCGGACAGGAGAGAGAGAAAAAGAGAAAAAAAAGTCAGAACATTAATGATAGAAAGAGAAAAAAAATCTGAAAACTTGTCCGCTACATTATGTAGCGGACGGGAGAGAGAGAAAAAAAAGTCAGAACATTAATGACAGAAAGAGAAAAAAAAAAGTCTGAAAACTTGTCCGCTACATTATGTAGCGGACGGACTCGGAGGGTATTATTGTCAAAAAAATGCAAAAAATTGTCCGCTACATAATGTAGCGGACGTACTTAAAAAAACGCAAAAAAAAAGATCTGGGCCGTCCATCTTTTGGGATGGACGGCCAGATCGCGCTAGCAAATTCTCCTATTTTGCTAGCGCTATCAATGGATCAGCTCCCTACATAGATATATATATATACATATACATATATATATATATATATATACATATACATATACATATATATATATATATATATATGTATACATATATATACATGTATTTGCAGTGTTAGTCTTGTGCTGTCTTGTTATCTATCACACACCTCCTTCTTAAAGACAGAATTCTGTTTTGGATTTGGCCTAGTTTCCTTACTTGCCATCAGATGGCCAGGGGTGAATGGGTGATGGAGCCAAAGACACCTTAACGACGACCATATTTCCAGTGTCACCAAAAGAGTCTAAGATCTTATTTCCTCTCAAGATGGTCAGTGGAATTATGATTTAGCTCAGCAAAGTTTTACAAATTTGGACATCAAATGCGTTCTGACACTTCCGCGCAAAATGAAAGGTTAGTGACAGATTAGTTCGGTATTACTCGAAAAATAGAGCATATTGTTAAGATGCACGTGTAAAGATACTTAGTCCCACAACGAGTATGTGTGAAAAATATGTTGGACATTTTTACTTGGACGGATCAAGAACTATTGACCTTAGTTTTTAGGTCGAGTTTGACACTGTTGCTCCCTGTAATCGCGCTAAGATGGTTAGTGGCCATGGTTGCGACTTGGGCCCTGCTCTCAGTCAGTGGCTCTTGGAGGAATAGTAGTTCCCGACAGAGCAAGGCTCGAGAGGGAATTTCGACAGTGGGTAGACTGACACATGAGGGGGAGGTTATTAAGATGCACATATCGAGTTACTTAGTCCCATCTCAAGTATTGTGAAAATTAAGTTGGACATATCTACTTGGATGGACCAGTCATATTGGATTAATATAAGTCGAGTTGGACTCGCCTCATATATATGAGCCATCATGATGGTAACTTCTTTAACACGTACAACTTAAGTTCTTGACGCATCAATTCAAGATTTATACTCTTTCATGAAAATGCAGTCCAAACATAAAGGGAAATGTTCAACGAATTAACACATACATGCATCCCCCCCCCTCCCTTTCTTTACCTTACACGTACATGCATTTTCTCCCTCTACTAGTTCTCCGGCTATCAACATGAAATCACGACAAATTGGAATATACCACTCGATCGGTAGATCGCGCTGATTTAACAGAAAGACTATCAAAGGAATTAACACCCACAACAGCGCTCAAAAGCATCACATGAATCGAATACCAATTTTTTGTATAATGATGGTTCGGAGAAAATGGACACCTAGAGATAGGAATAGTTGCTACAATTATGATGAAAAGTAATCCGCATAAAAGATTATGACGGAATTGTTTGGGTGTAGACGCGGCCTTGAAGTGGAACTAAGCTTGCTCAAAAGATTTCAAGACGCAAGGTTAAAACATCTTAACAGTAACGAATATATGTGATGTGCGCATAGAATAAAGCTTTCAAGACGCATATTAGGAGACCGACCTTTTTTTATGTGATGTGCGCATAGAATAAAGCTTCCACTTACTTATAACGCGTTTAATCCATTAGATAACAATGTATGCCTGTACCAACAACTTGTCCTTGACTTTTTCATGTCCTTTACTGCCAAGAGCCGAGAGAATTGACAAATTGGTGGGAAACCATCTACCAGTAATTGAAAATGTAAGAGATTCGGTTAGGTCTGCTTTTCAAAACTTTTAGTATATAAAGGGTCAGTGGATCCGCATGTTAGTTCTAAGCAATACTTCTCAATGAACAACCAAGGGAAGTTGCTGGGGCAATGGCCTCGAGTAGTACATGCTATGGCATTTTGCTTGATGGCCACTACTGTGGCCGCTGATTATAAGCCTTATGTTTTTGCTTCACCACCTTCACCATACGTGGACAAGTCACCACCTCCGCCTTCACCATCGCCACCTCCACCATCTGTCTACCAGTCTCTACCACCCCCCTCACCATCGCCACCGCCTCAATATATCTACAACTCTCCGCGACCTCCATCTCCATCACCACCACTCCCTTATGTATACAAATTACCTCCACCACCCTCTCCTTCACCTCCTCCACCCCCATCAATTTATTACTATAAATCCCCAACACCTCCATCTCCACATCCACCTCCTCCATATGTTTACAAATCTCCACCACCACAGCACTACTACAAGTCACCACCACCACCAGTGAAGTCACCACCTCCTCCCCCATACTACCACAAGTCTCCACCCCCATACTATTACAAGTCCCCACCAACACCGAAGAAGTCACCGCCGCCACCTTACTATTTTAAGTCACCACCACCATCAATGAAGTCACCACCTCCCCCCTCATACTACTACAAGTCCCCAGCTCCAGCAAAGAAGTCACCTCCCCTTCCATACTACTACAAGTCTCCACCTCTGCCAGTGAAGTCACCACCTCCACTTCCATATGACTACAAGTCCTCTCGTCCACCAAAGAAGTCACCACCGCCCCCCTACTACTACAAATCACCACCTCTTTCAGTTAAGTCACCACCACCCCCAGCATACTATTACGACTTCCCACCTCCACCCAAGAAGTCGCCACTGCCTCAGTACTACTACACATCACCACCTCTTCCTGTAAAGTTTCCACTAGCACGAACTCCCCTCTACTACTATAAATCACCCCCGCCTCCAAAACACCACTAGGAGAAAAGCTACCTTTTGGGAAAGTTTCAATTTTGACTATATAACTAAATTCCTAGTGGAAGCCATGTTTGAAAGAAAAAGTTGTCATTTTTGCGTTCTTAGAATTTTAATGATGAAGGGAATCCTTGCTGTAGTGAGCATTCATTGCAAAAATGTGTAGCGAATTATGGCTTTCTGTTATGAATGTGAGGAAATACAATTTCTTTTTTGGCATACCTTGCATGTTTAAATTTTGGGTCAATTGCACTAGGCACCCCGAAGTTTTCACGCCGTAGTGTGCGGCACCACAAAGTTTTTTTAGCTATCTGCCACCCCAAAATCGCATAAGTGTGGCGCCCAACACCCTCCGTCCAAATTCCGACCAACAGCCTCACCGGATAAGTAATTTAACTTAAACAAGGGGGCATTTTGGTCAGAAAGATTAAAAATAGGGTCAATTGCAGTAGGCACCCCGAAGTTTTCACGCGATAGCGCGCTGCACCACAAAATTTTTTATAGCTATCTGTCACCCCAAATTTTCATAAGTGTGGCACCCAACACACTCCGTCCAAATTCAGGCCAAAAAAAATTAATAAGCTGAACTTAGGAGGGCATTTTTGGAATATCACAGAAACCTTAATCTCTATCAGTAGTTTGTGCCACCAACCCTCTTGCGCAGGCATCTCACGCTGGTGTCCCCCCTCTTCCGACAGCACCCCTCCCCCCAGTTGGCGATGCCGACCTCGTCCCCTGCCTTCCTTCAGGCCGGCAGAGTCTCTTCCCACCCCATGACCGCAACAGCCCTGCGCCACTGTCCCTTGCCCCTATTTTGCATCTTAGGCCGATGCCGCACTCTCCGCCGGCAGTCCCTCCCTCGTTGGCGACGTTGACCCCCCAACCAGTCCCTCCCCCATCACGGAGTAATGCATATCAACAGCCAAGAATTCGCGCCTGTAACAACCGCACTCTCCGTCGGCAATGTCCCTCCCCATGTCGGCGATGCCGAGCCTTTCTCTTCCTTCCTCTTCTTTCCCCCGCCCTCCACAGAGGCAACAGCCTCGTGCCGCCGCCTGACAAACCAATTGCAATCTTCCCTCCCTTTTTTTTAATCTTTTTTACCAAAATACCCCATTGTTTAAGTTAAATTACTTATCTGGTGAGGCTGTTGGCCGGCATTTGGACGGAGAGTGTTGGGTGCCTTACTTATGAAAATTTGGGATGACAGATAGCTAAAAAAACTGTGGTGCAGTGCGCTACCGCGTGAAAACTTCGGGGTGCTTAGTGCAATTGACCCATTTTAGAGATTAGGGTTTCTGTGATGTTCCAAAAATGCCCTCCTAAGTTCAGCTTATTAATTTTTCTTGCCGGAATTTGGACGGAAGGTGTTGGACGCCACACTTATGCAATTTTGGGGTGGCAGATAACTAAAAAAAATTTTGTGGTGCAGCACGCTACCGCGTGAAAATTTCGGGGTGCCTAGTGTAATTGACCCTTAAATTTTTCCATCGGTTCCTCCAATAACTTTCACAAAAAGCCGATGAGATACATGCCAAGGCGAAGTAGGTATCTACTCTACATTGATGTAGATCATGCATCTACCTGTTTGGATGGTCTTCAATCTTGTTCAGCTTGTCCACAACATTCTAACTTAACCAAAAAGCTTAGGTGCAAATAATTTGGTTGTACGGGAATTATCTGAAAAAGGGTTTTTAGTATTGCAATCGAGAAGAATAGAGATGTATTTACATCCAGAAATAGAACTACGTTCACCACAACTAGCAACACCACAAGTCGGTACATGGTACTCTTACTTGGGCAAGAAGAAAACAACGTTCACAATACAGCTAGTCAGGAAGGATTTGCAAAAGCCGCATACTTCCCCAAATGGATAAGTTTTTAAGGTAAAAAATCTAGTTTTTCGACTCAAAAGGGCTCCGCTATTGTTAATGATGAAGAAAATTTGTGTTGGAAGAGGAAATGCACTGTGTATATATAGTTCATCAAAGACTGTCAAAAGTTAATCAGATTAACGCATTGTTTAAATTATTATCTTTGAAAAGGTGGTCACATGAGTGTGTAGGTGTTCCTTTCCCTTATCTTTAACATGTCTTCTATTTGCTTGCTCGCTCTCAGAGTCCATTGTACTAGAACTCGTCCACACGGTGTCCTCACAATGCAGTCAAAAATGTGTGGTATAGATGGTTCTGAGGCAAATAATGAATGAGGGGATGATCTTGTTACTTTGCCATTGTTGGCCTACTCTACGCGAGTAAAAATGTGTATTCTGCTTGGAACAAATAAGGTTCAATCTAGAAGTCCGTAGTTGTATGCATTTTGGTGTAACAATAACTGAGACTAATTTGCAAAATGGATATAAAGAAGAAAAAGAGAAGCCAAGTGGATATAACTGCTTTGACATTGTCTTCAAGGACAGTAAGCAGCAAATATTCTCTTTTGCCAAACTTCTATGTACAGTTAATTCCGCCTAGTTATAGGATGTTAGCCTTTTCAAATTTGCATATCGAATGTTGACTCAAAAATAGTGTGATATATTTTGAGCTGAATACTTCAAGTCACTGCGCTCCACTATTTCTTACTGTGTGAACCAGAATATATCATCTTATATGATAGTCAAAATTTAAGGAGTAGCACTACTGATTTCTTTGAGCACAATAACAATAAATCTGCAATTTTCACACTTAAGTCTTGTCGTAGGAAGAGGAGATGTACTGTGTAAATTTGCAATTTAAAGAGTAGCACTACGCAAGTAAAAATGTGTATTCTGCCTGGAAAAATTGTGTTGGAAGATGAGATGCACTGTGTATATTTCTCCAAAAGGATACACTGTTCTTGACGACTCATGGCTAAAATAGAAAGAACTACAGTGGCCGGTTTAGAAGTTGTTGGCAAAATATCAAAATTAAAAGGTTCTATTTGCCATGAAGGAAAACTCTAAAAGGCTTATTGAGATAGAAATTAATTAATCTTAAAATAAGGAATGTATAATATTGGAGACATTTAGTGATACTATTTTATCTAGTAAATATTGTTTAAAACTTTATTTCACATTAAATACATAATGTAATGATGTATTATGTAAAGAAAAGATGATGTGTCGCACAAAGAAATTATTATCCTATTTCTCACTTCGTTTGTTATATACTAAATAGATAGCATAAAAATCTGCACCAAGCACAGGAGGGCTTATTAAAAGTCATTTATTTTAGTAGTTTTGAATTGTATAATAAAACTATTATATTTCAGGATTATTTCATCAAAGATAATCACTTTAATTTTTGGGGTAAACTTTCTTTTACTATAATAAATTAAACCTTGTGGTGAAATATCAATAAGCAATGTCATTGTGCATATTTGCTAATTTTGATTTGGTAGCTATATATAAATGAGCAAAAATTAGAAGTTTTTTGGTACACAAAAAAAAAGGAAAAATATAAGTTTTGTATAAGATATTTCTATTATTGAGATAAAAAAAATATGGGAAGAAAATAGTAAGATCAATTTGCTATTGCATATGATATTTCTATTATTTTCTAAGTATTTTTTAAAAAATAATTTGTAAATTTCAACGAGTTGTCCATGACAGTAACTACATATTAGTCTACTTTTGATAGAGAAAATTTCGGTCCATTTTTTTTTCTTCTAGCATGTGATCTTTAATGTTTAATCACCATGACTAATTAAATAATGATGATGTGACATTTTTAGAGGCAAATGGAATTCACCAATAAAGTATGCATAAAAATAGTAATTATTGCATAAGGTACGCGTGTGTGTACGCGCGCACGTGTGTGTATATATATATATACATACATACATACATATATGTTTTATAAATAAGTGACTTATTTTGTTTAAAGATTGTTGTTTGAGGGGAGCTGTGAGAAGAGGTAAAGGACGACAGTTTATATGCATGTGTGTTTGGTGTTATGTCGTGGGTTTTATAGCCGTGGGAAGGGTTGCTACCATGATTGCAATGTGTGTATGTGTATGGGCGTGTGTGTATAGGAGTGTGTGGGTGTCTTTAAGGGCAAAAGGGGTATTGCCGTGAGCATCCATGGTTGCCGTGAACCTGTATTTTTTATGTCGCCATGGTTCCAACAATGGGGGCTGCACTGTTGTCCTAAGCAGGTTGATATGGTTGATTAAGGTGCATATATTTGTGTGAAAGGAAAGTGTGCTGGAAGAAAAGGGCACTGAGGCAGTGGGTGTGCGAGAGAGTGCATGAGAAAGAGAGAGAGAGAGAGAGAGAGAGAGAGAGTGTGTGTGTGTGTGTGTGTGTGTGTGTGTGTGTGTGTTGGGCAAGAAGAAGAGCTACTACCTCCCGGCAGTAGCTCTCATGGGTGTGTTTTATATGTAATTGTGTGGGTTGTGCGGGTATGAGTGTATGTGATAATGATTGTGTGCAGGTGTGTGTGGGTGGGGGGTTGGGGGTGTATATATGTGTGTTTATCTGTGAATGAGTGTGTGTGTGTGTGTGTGTGTGTGTAAATGTGAGGACTGTCGAAGGCAGTCAATATTTTGTGTGTGTGTGTGTGTGTGTGTACTGTATGCATTATTGTGTGTATGCGTGTGTGCGCACACGTACGGTGTGCGTGATATATGGTTGGGGGAGGGAGAGTTGTATGTTTGTGTATGTAACATGTGTTTATGTGAGGTTATCTAGGGAGTCTATGAGTGCAGAGAATAAGTGGTTGAAAAAGAAGTGGATTTTTGTGCGATTGTGTACCTGGTGGTACCCTGTGCTTGTGCAGGTGTACCACGGGTTATTGTCAGGTTCGGCATGTGCATTTGGATAATGAGCAATAATCATTAGCCTATGAAAGTTAAAGTAGAGTACCTTAGGTTATATTAGAATTTCTGGCAAAAGTTTATACTTTTCTGAAATCGTATGTATTTTTAATATTTTCTGTAAGTTCAGATTTTTAAAATTGGTTTGGAGTCATTAAATTCATGAAAAATTCTAAACAAATTGTAGTAATCTCTTCATGGTCTAACAAAGTCCCAGTTTAAGTTTGATGATTTTTAAAGTTAATTTGGTATTATTACTGTATCGCATTGGATTTAGCAATATGAATAATTTAAAATTAGTTTTAATGCCTTTTAAATTTTGATTTTAGGTTCTGTAATTTTTATATATATTTAATATGTGTTACAAAATTTGTGGGGCTTTATTTTCAGCTAGAAATAATTATGGCTATTTATGGGCTTTTATTATATTTAAAGAAACTATTTTTAATTTGAAAACATTCAAAAAAATAAAAAATTCATATTTTGACTTTCTCTAATATTTTAAGCTATAATAGTGCTTTTACTAGACTATATAATTTTGGTTATCATTAGGCCTTAAGGAATATACGGAATTTTCGGTTAGGAATGGTCGTATGTGGGACCGTTTCGATTTGGGTTAGGTTGAGAGTGTCGGAGTGAGCAACATTTAAGCAATTACTATTGAACTCATACTGTTAAGATGTTAGATTTATTCTGATCATGGAATTGCTCAATTTAGGTTGATTCAGAAGGATCTTGATTAAGGTTACTTAGCTTAGCATAGCTTCGGATAGAGGTAAGGAATTTTATCCGAACCCTATTTCATTGTATGATTTCAAATGTGTTATTATAACAGTTTTATGTGCTTCGTTGAACTTCGATTTTATGATTAATATAAATATATTTTGGAACTGCCCATGAAAACCTAACTTATTGATTGGAATTCTTTATTAATTCTCATCTGTCTTATCGATTGATCATCGTAAAACGTACATTTTGAATTGTTTTTATTTTTCTAAATATTAACATATACCTAAATGGACTAGCTATGGCTAATATGCATATGTAAAGCGTATCTGAGCACTGCCATGGTAGTTTTGCTAATCTGTACTGCTCATATTTAATGTCTTATTTTATTGTATTTGAAATATTTTTGAAATGTTTATTGATTCTGAGGGATTGAGTTGATACCCATTCCTATGTCAATATCAAAATGCTATGGTATTATTTAAAAATCTTTTAAAAAATTATCATTTGACTATATATGAAAAAAATCATTCGAATCTCTTTTTTTTTTTTTACTTTTTTATCCTTGATCGACCTTACTGAGCTCTCAAAAACTCACTCTTCGTTTGACTTCATTTTCGCAAGTGATAACCAACATTAGGTTGCCTGAGTATGGATTAGAGCCGAACGAAAGAATTTAAGGTTTAATATTTATCGTTAGAACCCTACGTGGTTTAATATTGTTATTTAAAATTTTTCAGACATAGATTTGATGCTTCATCTATGACAGTTTACTAAGAGTATGGTTAATGTTTTACTTGTTTTGATAATAGCGATCATTTGTTTGAGTTTGAGATTATTATTGTCTTTGTATAACTTAAAATTTTGGGCTTTATAGTTGGGGTATCAGAGCCCACTCTCTAAAGCTCGGGCTAGGCTATCCAGTCGAGTTGTCGATAGTTAGGGGAAACGAAGACAAGCCCGGGTATATCCCACATCAAGAGAATAGTTAGTGCAACAAAGGGTGCCCCGGATATATTCCATATTGGCTAGAAAGGAAGATTTCGGGCTATGTTTGATCGAACCATTACGAGGATGCTAAGGCATAAAGATGGGGAGATTGTGGCATCCCATGTCGGATGCGAGATGATTTGTGATTGGCTTTATAAGCCCCCCCCCCCCCCCCCCAACTCATAAGTACCTATTTGACAAGCCCTTTTGAGAGAGGTATCGCTCTGTGGTGTGACCATGAACCGGGTCATTATAGTTGGTATCAGAGCATGGGTATATGATTCTGTGACTTTAGAAGCGTGTGAGGGAAACCCTAGATTTCGACAATAGAGTTAGGAAAAACTTTATTAACTTAGTGAACCGTAGTAGTGGCTAGATATGTGAGTTCGTTTTGACGAAGTTATATTTGATGATATATATGATGGTAATTTTAAAATGCATCATCATTTGGATTTGGATAGGTGTTAATTTGCTCGACTCTGATAGTACCAGGGGTCAAGGATGTCGTACACTACAAGAAAAAGGACTTTTATCGACGAATACTTCCATCGCTAAAAGACTTTTAGCAACGGAGGCCCCGTCGCTAAAAGTCTGTTGCTTATAACCCCATTGTTAAACGTTTTGTGACAGAATTTTGAAATCCGTCGCCTAAAAGTTGACTTTCAGCGACGGACGTGTTAATACAATTAGAGACAGAATATCCTTCGCTAAATATATTTTCTGCATTTTAATTTATTTTCTTTTTTTTTATAATTTATTACGTAAAATATTTAGCTACAGAACAAATTGTCGCCAAAAATTGATGACTTTTAGAGACGGAATATCGTCGCTAAATGTTTGTCGGTTAAAACTTTAGCGACGGACTTGGATAATAGACTTTTAGCGACATAATAAAATATGTCGTAAAAGTCAAACTAATTTTAAAAACTAATTTTTTTAATACCTAAACCTGTAATTACAAATTCTCAACAATCTCAATCCAGCAAATATTTCTCAATGTATATTAAGGTTAAATAATTGATGACCCATTAGCAATTTAACCCTAACACAGACACAACATATATATATATATATATATATATATATATATATATATATATATATATATATAATGGATTATATACTAATCGACAAATAAAATGTATACAAAGTTCAGGAGGGCATGGGAGTGGGATACAATAGAGTAGGGGAAAGAGGGGAGTACAAATCGGGGGGCACGGGAGCGGGATACAAAGAGCTAGGAGGGGAAAGGCTGATTAGGGTTCACTGCGAGTCCCGAATTTGGATCCTACTGATCGTCCTCATCCACAGGGGTACTATGATTTGGATCTGTCTGGGCATGTCCAGTAGCAGTGCCCTGCATGTAAAGGCACGGACACATTAATCTCAATATCAATCGTATGTAGCGTTTACTAAATGTATATCGTAGTTGTACTTGATTATGCACCTTGATCATCCTATACACCTCCGCGGCAATGCGATGGATCTCATGCTCTTGTAATGATAAGCGCTCCACGGTCGGTGTCTGCGTCTATAGTGATGCGGCGGGGGGTGGGGACGCGCTCTTATTATAACGCGTGCAGTCATACCGGGGAGGCCGTGTACTAAAATTGATTAACCCTAACTATAGCTGATTAACCCTAATTAATTCTTAATTAACCTCTAGTTTATAGTAATTAATCCTAATTCAATCCAACTAACTCCGATTAGCTTTAAGTAGCCCTAACTAACACTGATTAGCCCTAGTCACTAGTTAACCCAAATTTACTATTAATATAATCTCTAATTAGCCTAATCACCACTGATTAACCTAATTAAACCATGATTGCCCTGATAAATCATAGACAAACCTTAATTAAACCCAATTAGGGTAATTAACTGTAATATAATCTAATTAGGCTCAATTAGTCCTAAGTAGCCCGAATTAAATCCTGAATAATACTAATTAAGTCTAATTAAATGCAAGTAACTGTAATCAACCCTAAATAGCTCGAATTATCCTAATTTCTCCTACTTAACACATTAACTCGGCATGTTCACCTTAATTAGATTTAATCTATTTAGATTTGGTAAAAAATCATTTGGTTATAGTGAACTTTAGATGCACCTATCATCATTCATAAATCCTTTAATATCTAAAGATACACCAAATCAGGATTCTCAAGTAAATTCAGTACTTTGGTTGGTAAGTTATGGACTCAAAAATTTTCCTTCGCTCGTCATGTTGAACGATCTCGTCTAAGACCTTATCTTCTGAGACTTTAGATAACACTTTTGGCTCGCAACTCTCCATGTCTGCAGAAGACAAAACTTTCTAAGACAAAAGGTCTTTCTCAGCCTATCGCAGACATTTCTTGCCCTCCATTGGTCCTAAGGAAATTAGATGGTAAATATACAATTTTCTTCAGACCAATCGTGTATGCCCGACATATGACTTGCCTTTTAACTGATGGATTGCAACCAGTATCAAGCAACACAAACCTCGAAGCCCCAACCAACCCTATGAGAATTTAGAAATCTGGTGCTTTGATAAATTAAAGGATCCCGCCCAACTCCAGGTCCAATAAAAGCAAGCCCCAAATGAGGAGCGCAAAATAGCCTTTCAACTGGAAGCTAATTTTTCAGGAATTTTATACCAAGAACCCCCTTGGGAATGAAATTCTGCTCCCCGCCCCCCCCCCCCCTTTTGAATATATCCTATAGAATATATTCTCTTTTTATATTCTCTGGTCAATCGTTGAATAAAATCAACTAAAAGGGAGGACTTTATACAATCCTCTAACGAATCAGAAAGAAAGCTCGACCTCTTTTCCTCGGCTATTGAGCTAAGGCCAATCATTCCCGTTTAATCTTAGAAATATGAAAAATCATATGCCCGACATATGGCTTGTCTTTCAAACCCATTTAGCTCGAATTAGCCCTAATCGGCCCTGTTTGGGGCATCGAGAGTTGTTTTACTTGATAATTGGTTGAAACCCATCAGTTAAAAGGCAAGCCATATGTCAGGCATACAGGATTGGTCATAACAAAACTGTGTATATTTACCATCTAATTACCTCAGGAACAATAGAGGGCAGGAATTGTCTGCGACAGGCTGAGAAAGACCAATTGTCTCAAAAAGTATTCTCTTCTACAGACAGGGAGAGTTGCGAGCCAAAAGTGTTACTGAAGTCTCGGAAGATAAGATCTTAAACGAGATGGTTCAACTTGATGAGCGAAAGGAAATTTTTGAGTCCATAATTGACCAATCAAAAGCATCGAATTTACTTGAGAATCCTGATTTTGATGGATTGTCAGAAATTTATGAAGTTAAAAATGATGATTTTCTCAGCTCAAGTTCATTACAACCAAATGATTTTGTACCGAACCTAAACAGATAAGAGCTAATTAAGATGAACATGCCGTGTTATAATGTGTTGAGTAGGGGCAATTAGGAGAACTCGAGCTATTTAGGATTGATTATAGTTAATTGCATTTAATTAGACTCAATTACTATTATTCAGGATTTAATTCGGGCTAATTCAGGCTAATTGAGCCTAATTAGAGCATATTCCACTTAATTACACTAATTGGGTTTAATTAGGATTTGTTTACAATTTATCAGGATAATTAGGATTTAATTAGGTTAATCAGCGGTTATTATGGCTAATTAGATATTAAATTAACAGTAAATTAGGATTAATTAATGTCAATAAGGGTTAATCAGTTTTAATTAGGGCTAATTAGTTCCAATTAGGGCTAATTCGAGCTAAATAGGGTTAATAAGAATGAGGGCTAATTCAAGCTAAATAGGATTAACTAGAGTTCATTGGGTTTAATTAGACTGAATTATTGTTAATTAGGATCTAAGTTAGAGCCAATTAAGGTTAATTAGAGTTAATGTCTTGATTAGGGTGAATTAGGATTGAGGCACTTTAGAATTTGTTAAGTTCATTCACAGAGTTGATATTGTCCCACCTATGATTAAGTCCAAGGTTTAAGTATAATGTTAGGGTTAGATTGTATTTAGGATAATTAGGGTTAATTCAGAATATATTAATAGGGTTTAATTAGAGTTTAGTTAGGGTTAATTAGGGTTAATCAGGATTAATTATATTTACTTAGGGTTAATCAAAGTTATTTAGGTTTAGTAGTAGTTAATTAGGTTTAATTAGGGTGAATCAATTGTTATTTTTAGTTAATCGGGGTTAATTAGGGTTGATAGGTGATGATCGGGATAAACTAGGCTTAGTTAGGGTGAATCAGGATTAATTAGGATTAATTATGGTTAACTAGGGTTACCTAGGGATGTGTTAGGGTGAATCGGAGTTAATTATAGTTAATCGAGGTTGATTAAGGTTGAGATAATGCAATACTCAAGGAACTGTTCTCAACCCACTACCCCTACGTTCCACCACCGACCACACTCACCACCTCACTTGCCAATACATATAAGCCAATATGCACATTCCCAAACTAATCATTAAACCAAAATACCAATTTCAAAATAACAATTATAAAGTTTTTTCTAACTCCCACATTAACATGTAATAAAAATATAACTATACATTAACATTTAAGTATACATTAAACCAAAATAACAATTACAAAATTTTTTCTAACTACCACATCAAAAACACACACAGAGTTAAACACATACATTAAACCGAAATTAATATAACATGGACATACTGGCGGCTGAGGTGGTGCGGCGGGGGGAGGTGGTGCGGCAGCAGCGAAGGTGGTGGAGCTGTAGCTTTGCACGGCATCGTGGTAGGGGAAGAGGGTCGCCGGAAATAGGGTTGCTAGGGGAAGATTTCGTCGTTGAGTGAGAACCAAAAAGAGAGAGAAAGACATGGATAAAGAAATGAAGGGTCAATTTTATAACAAACCTTTTAGCGATGGATATATACTGTAGCTAAAAGTCTGTTGCTTAAGTCAAGACTTCTAGTGACGGATGTCTTAGAAACGGAATATTCCGTCGCAAATGGCTACCTTAGGGAGTTTTAGCGAAGGAATTTGTAGTGACTTAACTTTTCAGTCGCCAAAAAGTTTTTACAAAATTTTAAAAAAGGCAAAAAATAGGAAATTTTTAGTGACAATATATCCGTCGTTAAAAAACCGTTGGTAAAACAACATTGGTAAAACTATTTGCCGATAGAAGGCCTGTCGGTAAAAGTTTGTAGCGAGGGAGTTGTTTTTGGCGACGGATTTGTGTCTGTCGCTAAAAATACATCAGTAAAAGCCTTTTTCTTGTAGTGATACTGGAGTACCAGAGGGTGTACGAGAGGCCGTACTAGAGGCCACGAGTAACTAGTTGGGGAGATGCCTTGTGTAGAGAAACAATCGCAAATTCAGAATCCTTGGCTGCAGCTATCAACACCATGAATCAAATTCTAGCATTTATGGCTCAGAATTGGATTAATCAACAATAGGGTATACAAAAGCCTTCTCAGCCTCAACCGTAGCCTTAAGAGGGGAGTACTCTACCCAAGTTTAATAACCAGAATACAACAAACTTCAGTGGGTCAGTGGACCCTACAGAGGCAGAGGCTTAAAATACAAAGATGGAGAAGAGCTTTCGGACCATAAATTGAATCAAGCAACATAAGGTCGAATTTGGTGTATAAGCTGAGAAGTGAGGCCGATCAGTGGTGGAAGATGGTGGAGACTGGTATGACTCCTCAGTCGAAGGCTGAGATGACTTGGGAATGGTCGAGGAACTGTTCAACAATCGATATTTTTCTCTGAGCTACCGTGAGCAAATGTTGAGAGAATTCGCCAACGTGACCCAAGCAGATCGGGAGATGGTGGACGAGTTTGGGGTGCAGTTCTTGTGTCTGACGAGGTTTGCGACTAGGATGTTACCTATTAAGACAGACAAATGTCAAAAGTTCGAGCTATGTGGAGTGTGCATATCTAGCATGTATTTTGGAACAGTCAAGCGCTGACAGCCAGAAGAGGTTAGAGCAATGACAGGGTGGTCAGAAGAGGGAACGAATAAATGATAGAGCTTCAGAGGCTGACAAGCATCACCAGTTCTCCTATCTAGCACAATAGAGAGCTCAAAATTAGCAGATAGAGCAGAGTTCTGGGAGTCAGTCATGTCAGAGCATGGATTTTAGAGGAGTGCAGAGTATAGGAGCTAGACCAGTGCAGAGTGTTGGGTCCAGATCGCCGCTAGATCCAGGGTTTTGAGTGGCAGAAAGTACTGGTCAAAGTACTGGAACAACTTTTACAGCAGTTTCATGTTTTACATGAGAGAGAAATCATGGCGGTAAACCCTACTACAGGGTTTTTGGAGGATGTTATAGGTGTGGTACTGTAGATCTTCAAGTGCAGGATTACTTGTTGTATTGTAGACCTTTATTGAAAATACCTTATTTAGTATATGATGTTTGTCTATTTCACATTGAAAACATAATATGATAATGTATCATGTAAAGAAGCAACGATGTGTCGCGCCAAGAAGTTATCAATGCCTTTCTCACTTCGCTTATTATATATTGTTGAATTACACTTTCTAGTTTCCAATTTATGATTTAGAGAGTTCTAATTAGGACTACTTCAAGATTTAAGTTTGGGATTACAAAAAGCAATTGCAATAGCAAACTCAGAAGGCCTTCATCATTATCAATTCCCGTTAAAGACTAATAATTATCGCAAAGCATTCTGTATATTTGCAAATGTAGCTGCTAAAATCCACCATAATAAGGTTCATGGAAATATCGATCAGTCCACATATTTAAATTGCTAGACCAATTAGAAACCATATTAAATTCAACAACCAGAAGTACAAGTTTTTTGGAACATGTACTTTTTTTCTTGTAAACTAAAGACACAATTTTTTTTCTGAAGAATTCGCCAGTTTGGCCACTATGCATGTACTTTTTTTGGGTATATAGAGCAAGCAAACAACTAGATACATAAGAAAAAAAAAACATAAAAACAAGTTTTAAATTCAAGGAGAAGGAATAAATGGCATCGGATGTTACTCAATACTAGCACAATGACCCGAGCCAAGCTCGGGCCGGTTTTTAGGTTTTAAAAAGTCTATCAATACGTACCATATAATGTAAGACAAAAAAGATATTAACCTTTTAAAAAAAGATTTTTTACTATAAATAATAACTTTAGTACTGAAATTTGTCACGACTAACTTAAGTAAAATGTTAAATAATGAAGTCACTTGCATTACTCCTAACTTTCGATTATTAAATAGCTTTTTTTGTTTGATTAGGTTGCATGCAATTATTATGAAGTATTTGAATACACATGTTTATTTACTTGCCTTTTTTAAGCTTTTATTTTAAGTTATCAAGTAGTATTTCAAATGAATATTAACTTAGCACTTAAAGCAGTAAAATAGTCATATTGGTTCCATATAGAGCTAAATAGTAGCACATATTATTTTAGTTGTAATTAAAGATGGTTACGCTATCACGTATGCCTTTCAAACTTTAGAGGATTTTTAAGGTGTTATATACACAAGTTCCTAGGGTTATTATGATTATTAAGTAGAAATCTAGAAAAAATAAATAAAGTTGTATTTTAAATTTAATAGGACTTATGCAAACACCTTATCACCTTTAAATAAGTTATTACTTTTTACAAAGTAAATTTAACATAGTGATTATATAACATCTAATATTTTCGTATGTATGTGTTTTTAAGTTTTTATGAGCTGCTACCAACGAGAACGTTCAATTGATTAAGATGACTCATCCTTATTTCGGAGTTTTGAAATTATCTTCTATGATTACTATTTATCGTCAAGTTATAGTTCTTATATCTGCTAAGTGCATTTAATAATATTTTCTCATGAACGGTACTTGTTTTATGACAACATAATATAACCTTTATGCACTAAAGTATGTCAAGTTATACTATAAATACAATGAGTTTTGAAATTATGACAAATATCATTATATTAGGCTAATATTTGGGCAAGCGTTAATTATCCACTTGCTATTGAATTCGCACAATAATCACAACTTGTATTTAGAATCAATTCCATTATAACCAGAATTAAGATTGAATGCTTATAACTTAACTTAGATTTACTAATTAATCTTATTTTCCTGAACATTTAATTAAGTATAAATCAAAAAAATCTTTTTATTGTAGAAACGAACTTTTTTATAGTTAGTTTTGTGGAATTACACGAATACATTTTTGTGTCTTAAAGGTTTTGGATATTCTTAAATATAGGACCCAAGAATTATTTATTTAATTGTACCATTTTGCATTCTAATACATATGTGATTTCTGTTCAAAATCTCATATACGCGATATAGCCTTCGTTGGTCGTTCGCTCTTATCAAAGCAAAAAATTGTCCTATAATTTGATTATCAGAATTATATATCTTACAAAAAATTTTCCAATCAAATTATATGTGATATATATATATATATATATATATATGTGTGTGTGTGTGTGTGTGTGTGTGTGTGTGTTTTTATTTTATTTTATTATAGTTAACTTAAATTAACCGTAACATAGGGATCACATTTAAAATAATATTTGCATACCTTTAGAATCGTTGGTCGGGTGGTCACACCCAAAAAATATCATCAATTGTTAAATTTGACATAAAATCATAATATATTAGTATATTGCTAGTGCAGAATTTAAATTGTTAAAGGGTTTAATTACTAATAATAAAAATACCATAGAAAAAAAATTCAGAATTTTTCCAACATAAAATCAGTTGAATTCAACTCATGCTCGCATGCTTAAGGTTTTAAATTTACATTATTATTAAAATAAATCTTTATATGGAACTTGCATATTATGATATTTTTACATTTAACCAATGCGACTGAATAGGATAGCGCAAAACTTTAGAGTAAAGAAATCATTGACCAATTTTTAACCAACTACTTATCGAGTTAGATTCATCTTTAAATTTACCAATGTTGACTAACTAGTTGAAACATGAATTAACCATGCTAACCAGGGGTGGAACCACGTGGGAACTAGGGGGAGCTAGTGCACCCCCTAAACTTCTGAATTTTTTATTTTTTATTTTGCAATTGCACCCCACTCCACCCGTCTGTGGCTCTCTCTCTCTCTCCCTCTCTCTCCACTACAAGAAAAAAGGATTTAACGACGGACTTTTAGTGACGGAATAAATTCCGTCAATAAAAATCATTTCAGCGACAGAACAAATCGTCGATGAAAATCCGTCGGTAAAAATATTTATCGACGGAGCACTCCGTCGTTAAAACATTTTAGCGACGTATTTTCATCGACGGTTTTTTACCGACAAAAAGTACAGTCGATAAATATTTTATAGGTTTTTTTAATTTTTGATGATTTTCAAAAACAT
The DNA here is from genome assembly GCA_033070095.1 of Escallonia herrerae. Classification (NCBI taxonomy): domain Eukaryota; kingdom Viridiplantae; phylum Streptophyta; class Magnoliopsida; order Escalloniales; family Escalloniaceae; genus Escallonia; species Escallonia herrerae. The sequence continues at coordinate 117,233 of JAVXUP010002193.1, read as the reverse complement.
AAAGGCGACAGAATAATTCCGTCAGTAAAAATACCCGTCGGTGAAAGCAGAGTTTTACCGACGGGTGTGTTCCGTCGGTAAAGGTCTTAAAAACACAGATCCCCTTCTGCTTTTCTTTCTCCCGTTTCTCTCTCTCTATTAACTCTCATCGGCGATATTTCCTTCGACGCCATCCCCGGCAACCCACCCCCAGACGGAATATAGCCTGCCCCTACCAACGCCAACATCGCTGCCACTGCCGCTGATCTTTAAAACTGAAGAACCGCCGCCGCCACTACCGCCGATCTCTCTTGCGGTCTCTTGATTTTCAGGTAGGTTTTGCACCAGTTTTTCATATCTATTTGCACCCTTTTCACGAATTTACTTGTAATTGTATATATGCAATGCAACAATGTGTTTGCTTGTTTAGCAATTTGAGGTTCTTTTTGGCTTAACCTAGATTTGTGTCCAGAGGAACAATGGCAAGAAGCCCAAGTTCAAGGCTTCTGCTTAATCTCACTCCCTACCAACTTCAGCTTATACATGTTTTAATATGAGTTTCTGTTTGTGCTTACTCTACTTGAAGATTCGAATGTTGGTTAATTACTTTGATAAATAGGATTTTGTTAGCCCGTTCATGGTCCCTAGCCTAGCTCAACTCGACCCACAGCCCATGTGATCTCCTAGTGTTTCGAGAACCTCTATGTTCTTGGAATTTTACTTGGGTAAACGTTCGTTGTATAATTTTTTGTAAGCTAAGATAGAATAAAGTAAGTTCTTGGATTAAGCTCAAAACTTGTGCAATTGACTAATCTTAATACACATGCTGTATGTGGGAGACTGTGTCTACATCCTGAAGCCAAGTTATGTGTCTTCACAATTCAAGGTTAGCAAATAATAAGTTTCATAGTTTTGGGTCTTCTTTTCTGGGTTCTTACAGTGTAAACGATTGGTTTTACATGGTTGAGTGATTGAAATGAGTCTAGTGATCAACTAAGTTCCGTGGGAATTTGTTAATAAGATACTTTATATTACGTTAGAATTTTTAGTAAAAGTTTACAATTTTCTAAAATAGTGTGTATTTTTAACCCTAAATTGAATGCCCTAATTCAATCAAACCCTAAATTGAACTAATTGAACCCTAAATTGAATGCCCAAATTCAACCGAACCTAAATTGAACTAATAGAACCCCCTAATTGAACCCTAAATTGAAGTAATTGAACCATAAATTGAATGCCTTAATCGAATTGAACCCTAAATTTAACTAATTGAACCCTAAATTGAATGTCCTAATCCAACCAAACCCTAAATTGAACCCCTAATTGAACCCTATATTGAATGCCCTAATCCAACCGAACCCTAAATTGAACTTATTGAACCCCCTAATTGAACCCTAAATTGAATGCCCTAATCCGGAGCTTGAACCCTAAATTGAATACCCTAATCCAATAAATTGAACTAATTAAACCCCCTAATTGAACCCTAAATTGAATACCCTAATCCAATAAATTGAACTAATTAAACCCCCTAATTGAACCCTAAATTGAATGCCCCAATTCAACCGAACCCTACATTGAACTAATAGAACCCCCTAATTGAATCCTAAATTGAAGTAACTGAACCCCAAAATTGAACCCGAAATTAATTGCCCTAATCTGATCGAAGCCCAAATTGAAATAATTCAAGCGCATCAGATATGTGCATTTTGAACGATTTTTTTCCATTTGAACATTGATCATTTGTTTGATAATTTTAGGTAGTTAATTGTGCATTTGAGAATTGTGATTATTGATCGATGATTTTAGGTTGTTAATTGATGATTTTAGGTTATTAGCTGTGCATTTGAAGTAAATGAGATTATTAATTGATGATTTTAGGTCGTGTAATTGATGATTTTATATTGTTAATTGTGCATTGAGCATTTGAGATATTGAGATTGTTGACGGAGGATGGGACCCAATTGGAATGAGATCCCCGTTAGGTAGCACAGACACGGACACCGCGTCGGATCGACGCCGTCACCGACACCAAAACAACATATTTTAGCTTTATACTTGTGGACGCCTCTTCAATGGGTGTCCGACACGATGTCCAGCAATCAAACAATAAATCAATGTCTTCGAACACCGCTGAGAGGTGTCAGACACATGTCCAAAGGTGTCCAACACGTGTCTGGATGTGTCGATGATGTGTCAAGGTGTCGGTAGGTCACGGACACCCCGTCCGATCGACACCGACACGGAAAAATGTCACATTTTGGCTTTATACTTGTGGACACCTCTTCAAGGGGTGTCCAACACCTCTTCAAGGGGTGACGGACACGGTGTCTGGCATTTAAAAAATAAATCAATGACTTCAAACACCGCTGAGAGGTGTCAGACACGTGTCCCAAGGTGTCAGACACGTGTCGGTAGGTGTCGAACACGTGTCCAGAGGTGTCAGCACGTGTTCGGAGGTGTCGGACACGTTTTCGAATGTGTCAATGAGGTGTCGAGGAGTTGGTAGGTCACGGACACCACGGTTGATCGACACCGTCCGACACATGAATGCAGTCCAAAAACCAGATCTGGAGGATGATGAGGTCATAGCTCTGATGTATAATCAGACGCACGTGCAGAAGAAGGACAAGGACGAGGCGCACTGGGCCGGCGACTATGTTTCGGATATTGCCCGGCGGATCGATGTAAGTCAATTTGTTTTAAGTTGTTAATTTTTTGTCTTTCTATCCGCAATGTCTGTTGCCCTAATTAATGCCCTAACATATCTTTAAATCATTATTTTTGCAGGCCTCGTATGAACAGCTTAGCTTAGGGGGTCCGAGCAGCAGTCCGAACAGCCATCAACGTCCACTAGCACGGGTGTGACTACTGGGGCGCTGAAGCGATGGCTGGATACGTCGGAGGTTGTCCATCGGCCGAAAGGCCGCATACGCGGCTTGCCTAGCATGACTACTCGTGTCGTGATAGGAGCGTCCTTACCCCTTGCTGCCCCTCCACAAACACCGGCTTTGCGAAATCCGTTGGATGACGAGGAGATCCAGTGCATTGCTACGGTGGTGTTGAGGATGATCAGGGAGCAAGATCAGTAGGGTACCGCTGCTGGACATGTCGAGCCGGCCCCGAATCAGCAGGATCCAGATTCGAGACTCGGCAACACCTGATGAGCCCCTTCTCGTGCCAGGTCCCGGTCCCCCCCTCCCGCCTGGCTTGTACATCATGAGTATTTTTTATAATAAATTTTTTTTATAATTGATTGCATATATTTCTTTGTGTATTGATTATTGTGTGTTGTTGAGAATTAAAATTTTGTATTACAGGTCTGGGTAATAGAAAATTTTTAAAAAATTAAAAAAAAATTGACATCAATTTTTTAGTGACAAAATATTCCATCGCCAAAAATTTTATTTAGCGACGGAATGTTCTGTCGCTAAAACTTTTATTCTATCGAATAGAAAATAAATTAAAATACGTAAAATATAATTAGCGACAGATATTACGTCGCTAATTATTAAATAACTCCATCGCAAAAAGTGTAATATTAGACGACGAATTTGAAAATTCCTTCGCCAAACTTTTAGTAATGGGCTTTTATACGAGAAATTTTTAATGACGGTATATCCGTCGCTAAAAGTTTTAGCGACGGATTTTTGGCTTTTAGCGATGGGCTTTTAGCGATGGGCTTTTAGCGACGAATTTTCTCGTCGCTAAAAGCCTTTTTTCTTGTAGTTCACACTCTCTCTCTCTCTATGTGACTCACCAAGACGGGCGACAACCAGAGCAGACGGCAGTGACCCACTGACTCGTGAGTCGTGAGCCCGTGACGCTGGGACGGCCACTGGCTGAGCACGATCAGATTCATATATGGACTTGAGATGACCTCACCCAGTGACCGAGCAATGAGACACCGACAGACGACGATGGCAACAGCTAATGGGCGACCGATGGTCGAATGGGCATTCAGATCTAGAACATTTCTCGAGCTCTGCGGCTAACGGCTATGCAGGTAATGCTCAACAGGGAGGACTGAGGACTTTGCCGGCATTTGCAAGTTGCAACCTCTACTCTGCTCTGCTCTGCTCTGCCGGGCAGGCGCCAACAACGAATGACGAGGACTTCCAACAACGACGTCAACAGTGAACAATAACAGCCTGAATTTGTTGAATTTGAGGTAAGCTTTTTCTCTTCTTGGCTAATTTTAAGCAATCTGATTCTAATTTAATTCTAGAAATCCGTATTTACATTCTAGTTTAATTTCAGTAATTGATTCTATAGAAATTCGAAAAACATGTTTGCTTAATTTGCTTTGCTAATTCTTAATTGGTGATTATTTTGCTTTGTTGGAAGAGTCTACCTTGATTATATAGCAGAAATTATTAGCAATTTTGTGGAACACCTTAATTATTTGGTTAATTTGCTTTGCTAATTCTTAATTGGCTAATTGCTTTTTGAATTCATAATTTGGTACATAGATAGTTTATAAGTGTGTTGGAATGTGACGTTAAGCTTAAGCTTGTTTGGTTATTTAATTCAGAGGTTGAAAATGTATTGTTTTGTTAAAATTTGATGTTTTGTTGAGATTGCGAGGTCTTGGAAAGTGATTTAGTTTTAAAATTGGGAGGTTGATCTTGAGCTTGAAATGTACAATAATTTAACTATGTATATTTGTGTTGAGAACTTAGAAACTTGATATATTTATTTCAATGTATTTTTTTCAGAATGAAAAAAGAAAGAAAAATTGGCAAAATCCTCGCAGTCTAATCAAAATGAAAGTGGAAATCAAGATAGTATTCTACAGTTTCCAATTCTAACAGTAACGGACAAGGCTCCTATTGTGCATCAGGATGTTGATTCTAGGCATTCAAGCAGAATTTGTGATGAGTTCAACCCTAATGAGCTTATTGCGGATCCTATGGGTTACGTCAAAATATTATGGATTATAGTACTAATCTTCAAGATAAAGTTCAACGAGCATATTGGTCGAAAGGTCCTTACCAACCTCGTAACTACAATTTTTCATTTACACAATTCGGGAAACAATCTCGTCATTTTGTTTTTTCTTGGTTTGATCATCATAAGAGTTGGTTGGAGTATAGTTTAGAAAAAGATGAAGCATATTGCTTATGTTTCTACTTATTCAAAAGTGCTCATGGGGAGCAACGGGGTGGTGTAGTACTTTTGTCAGCCATGGTTTTAAAGATTGGAGAAAGAGGAAAAAATTCAAAAAACTGCTAGAGAAGTCGATAGTACACACAACCTTGCTTTAAGCAAGTGTCAAGCATAGCAGAGTATTGAAATAGTTTTGTCTAAGCAAACAGATGAAAGTAAGGTTCAATGCCGTACTCAATTGACTACATCAATTGATGTCATTCGGTTGCTCTTACGTCAAGGTTTGTCTTATGTGGGCATGATGAATCTAACGAATCAGGAAATTTTTTTTAGAACTTATAGAGTTCCTGGCTGAACACAATGAGAGTGTGAAAAAAATCATGTTATCAAATGCTCCTCAAAATCTCAAATTGACATCACCAAAAGTTCAGAAAAAATTGTTAGTGCCATTGATGGAGAAATAAGAGATGCAATTGTTGGAGACATGAAAACTGAATTATTTTTCATTTAGTTGATGAGTGTCGTGATGTCTAAATCAAAGAACAAATGGGGGTTATCTTGAGATATGTGGAAAAAAGAGGGCGTGTCATTGAACGTTTTATTGGTATTGTCCATGTTGCTAATACCACCGCCTTATCACTGAAAAATGTGATTGATAGTTTTTTCTCAACGCATGAATTGAGTATTTCAAGAGTTCGTGGGCAAGGCTATGACAGAGCAAGCAATCCGCATGGTGAATTCAATGGTCTTAGAACTTTAATTCAAAGGGAGAATGAAAGTGCTTATTATATTCAATACTTTACTCATCAACTTCAGCTAATCCTTGTAGCCGTTGCAAAAAAAAAACATTCTCAGATTTTATTACTCTTTAATTTGGTTACTAAGCTAGCAAACACAGTGGGAGTCTCATGCAAACGAAGAGACGCTCTTCAAAAAAGTGAAGTCGTTAAAGTTGCTCATGCCCTTGAGAGCGATGATATCGCTAGTGGTCGGGGTTTAAATCAGGAAACTAGCATCAAAAGAAAAGGAGAGACCCATTGGGGATCACATTATGGTGCATTATTGAATTTGATTCATATGTTTGCTTCAGTGATAGACATGCTTAATAAGGTTGTTGATGATGCTACAGATTATGACCAGAGAGGTGAAGCATTGAGCCTTTTGAATTCGGTGCCAACTTATGATTTTGCCTTTAATGAAAATCTTTTTGGGGATGATGGATGAACTTTCACTAGCATTGCAAAAGAAAGATCAAAATATTAATGTTTTGATCTTATGAATGCATGAATTTGGTAAGAATAATCAAGCAACAATTGCAGAGCTTAAGAGATGATGGGTGGGAATATTTGTTAGAAGAAGTTTCACAATTTTGTGTAAACACACGAAATTAAAGTATTGGACATTGGTGCGATGTTTGTAGCCCCGGCACCACAAGAAAATATGTATTTTGCAACATATTTTTAGCAACGGAAGGTATTCCGTCTCTAAAAAGGCCTTTAAGCGACGGAATATCCCGTCGTTAAAAATCCGTCGTTTAATACAATTACCGACGAAAGCCACCGTCGGTAAAAGTATTTGCAGACGGACTTTTAACAGCGGACTTTTAGGGACGGATTTATCATCACTAAAATATTTTTAGAAAATTAGTATTTTCAGAAGGTTTTTTAAATTATTTAAACGACAGAATAAAACCGTCACTAAAAAGTCCGTCGGTAAAAGTCAGACCTTCACCGACAGATTTTTAGCAATGGTATTATTCTGTCGCTAAAGATCCTCGATATAAACCCACATCGGGTTTGTTTCTCTTTCCCCGTTTCTCTCTTCGAAATTGTTCTCTCACCCCTCTCTACGGCGAGCGACCTCCGGCGACCCCTCTCTACGGCGACCCATCTCCGACGACCCCTCTCTACGGCAACCTACCTCTGGCGACCCCTCTCTACGGCAACCCACCTCCGGCGACACCCCCGTCCCCCACCCGACGCCGCGCCACCAAGCCTTCCACTACCACCGTGCCACAAAGCCCTCCACTTGCGCCGCGCGACGAAGCCCACCACTGCAAACACACCACCAACACTGCCGTCCTCGTACCCACCTTGAGATCTGTATGTCAATTGCCCTAAATTAATCTAGTTGTTTATTTTTCAAAGTTGATTATCAAGCATTTGGCCATATTCGAATTTGTCTTCTCTGCCACGTATAATCTGATGTTGTTGTTAATTTGGACGTTTGGCCATTATTTTGTCTTCTGAATTTGTTGATTATGAAGCATTTGGCCTAATTGAACCCTAAATTAAAGTAATTGAACCCTAATTGAACCCTAAATTGAATGTCATAATCGAATCGAACCCTAAATTAAACTAATTGAACCCCTAATTGAACCCTAACTTGAATGCCCTAATCCAACCGAACCCTAAATTAAACCCCTAATTGAACCCTAAATTGAATGCCCTAATCCAACCGAACCCTAAATTGAACCCTCAATTGAACCCTAAATTGAATGCCATAATCCGACCGAACCTAAATTAAACTTATTGAACCCCCTAATTGAACCCTAGATTGAATGTCCCAATTCAACCATCCCCTAAATTGAAGTAATTGAACCCTAAATTGAAGTAATTAAACCCTAAATTGAATGCCCCAATTCAACCGAACCCTAAATTGAACTAATAAAACCCCCTAATTGAACCCTAAATTGAAATAATTGAATCCTAATTAAACCCTAAATTGAATGCCTTAATCGAATTGAACCCTAAATTAACTAATTGAACCCCTAATTGAACCTTAAATTGAATGCCCTAATCCAACCAAACCCTAAATTAAACATATTGAACCCCCTAATTGAATGCCCCAATTCAATCGACCACTAAATTGAACTATAATTAAACCCTAAATTGATATAATCAAATCCTAATTAAACTACTTAAACCCCTAATTGAACCGAACCCTAAATTGAACTATTTGAACCCCTAATTGAACCCTAAATTGAATGCCCTAATCCAATCGATAGATGATTTTAGGTTATTAATTGATGATATTAGGTTATTAGCTGTGCATTTAAAGTAAATGAGATTATTACTTGATGATTTTAGGTTGTTAATTGATAATTTTAGATTGTTAATTGTGCATTGAGCATTTGAGATATTAAGATTGTTGACGGAGGGTGGGACCCAATTGGATTGAATGTGTGATTTTTGCTGCATTGAGCAATTGAGAATTGAGATTGTTGACGGAGAATGGGACCCAATTGGATTGAATGTGTAATTTTTATTAATTTTTATTGCATTGGGCATTTGAGAATTGAGATTATTGATGGAGGATGGGATCCAATTAGATTGAGATCCCCATTAGGCAGCACAGACATGGACACCGCGTCCGATCGACGCTGACACCGAAAAAACATATTTTAGCTTTATACTTGTGGACACCTCTTCAATGGGTGTCCGGCACCTCTTCAATGGGTGACCGGCAACGTGTCCGACTGTCTGGCAATTAAAAAATAAATCAATGTCTTCGAACACCCTATATGAGGTGTCGGACACATGTCCGGAGATGTTTGACACGTGCCCGGATGTGTCGATGAGGTGTCGAGGTGTCTGTAGGTCACGGACACCCCGTCCGATCGACACCGACATCGAAAAATGTTACATTTTTGCTTTATATGTGTGGACACCTCTTGAAGGGGTGACAGACAAGTTGTCCGGCATTTAAAAAATAAATCAAGGACTTCGGACGTGTCCGGAGGTGTCGGTACGTGTTGGTAGGTGTCGGACACGTGTCCGGAGGTGTCCGACACGTTTCGGGAGGTGTTCGACACGTTTCTGGATGTGTCGATGAGGTGTCAAGTTGTCGGTAGGTCACGAACACCGCGTCTGATCGACACCGACACCGAAATGTCACAATTTGGCTTTATACTTGTGGACACCTCTTCAAGAGGTGTACAGCACCTCTTCAGGGGGTGATGGACACGGCGTCCGGTATTTAAAAAATAAATCAATGTCTTCAGACATGTCTAGAGATGTCAGACACCATACCGACACCCTATATGAGGTATTGGGAATTGAGATTATTGGCTGTGCATTGAGAATTTGAGAATTGAGATTATTAACGGAGGATGTGGCCCAATTGAATTGAGATATCTGTGAATTAGTTGAATGGTTGGTTGTTGAATTTAGGTTAATTAGGTTAACGCGACATTTTTAGCACCCCTTAGAATCTCATCGTGGCTCCAGCATTGGCTATAATCAGCCCTAATTAGTCCCGATTAACCCTAATGAACCCAATTAACCCTAATTAGCTTTAACAAGCCTAATTAGTTTTAATTTACCCTAAGAACCCAATGAAAATTAAATCAGCTGTAATTACTCCAAATTGATCCTAATTAACACCAATCAGTCCAAATTAAACCCTAATTAGCCGTAATTACTCATATCTTATAGACCCGTGATTAAATTAATTAAACCCTAAACCCTAGCACGTAACTAAACTCTGATTACGCCTAAGTAGTCGTAATTAAGCCTAATAACCCAATTAAGCCCAATTAGGACTAATCAACACTACTCCGCATAATTAAACCCTAATTAGCTCAAAATAATCTAATTAGTCCTAATCAACCCTAATTAGCTATAATTAGTCCAAGGTAGTCCTCATTAACACTAATTAGCTTACATCGGCAAAAATTACCGTCGATGGCTCCACGACGCAAGGGACCGGGCGAAGAAGATGCTGCCCGAGGGTGCCCCAATGACGGAGATGACGTGATATCCCCCACATTGGATATCTCCGACTGTATGGACGGCGATGATAGATCGATGGGCTGCGGATCCAGGTTATGACGCCAAGAGTAAGTGCGGGGCTGAGAACAGACAGAACAAAGATCCGACGCACATGGGAGGTCGGTGCCACACGACATCGTCCGACACAAGAATGCGGTCGAGCACCCAGATCTGGAGGACGATGAGGTCGTAGCTCTGACGTATAATCCGACGCACGTGCGGAAGAAGGACAAGGACGAGGCGCACCGACTGGGCGACTATATTTCAGATATTGCCCGGCGGATCCATGTGAGTCAATTTGTTTAAGTTGTTAATTTTTTGTCTTTCTATCCTCAATGTTTGTTGCGTTAATTAATGCCCTAACATATCTTTATATCACTACTTTTTGCAGGCCTCGTATGAACAGCTTAGGGGGTCCGAGAAGCAGTCCGGATAGCCATCAGTGTCCACTAGTACATGTGCGAGTACTGAGGCATTGAAGCGATGGCTGGATACGTCGGAAGTCGTTAATCGGCCGAAAGGCCGCATACGCGGCCTACCTAGTTGGACTGCTTGTGCCGTGATAGGAGCGTCCTCACCCACCACTGCCCCTCCACAGACACCGGCTCCTCGGCATCCGTTGGACGATGAGGAGATCGCTCGGATTGCTACGATGGTGTTGAGGATGATCAGGGAGCAGGATCAGCAGGGTACCACAGCTGGACATGCCGAGCCGGCCCGAATCAGCAGGATCCAGATCCGGGACTCGGTAACACCTGATGAGCATCTTCTCGTGCCCGGTCCCAGCGACCCCCCCCCCCCGGCCCCCATGCCCGGCTTGTACTCTTCTCCCCTCCCCTAACTAGCTGTATCCGGTTCCCAACTTGTACATAATGAGTTTTTTTTATGATTAAGTTTACATATTTCTTTGTGTATTGATTATTGCGTGTTGTTGTTGAGGATTGATTTTTTTATTACAGGTTTGGGCATTAGAACAATAAAAAAAATATTTTAAAAAAATTTTGACTTTTGGCGACGGATTTTATCCGTCGCTAAAAGTTTTTATTACTATTCGTGTTTAGCGACGGATTATTCCGTCACTAAATAAGACATTTAGCGAAGAAATATTCCGTCATTAAAATATTTATTATGTCGCTAATTTAACAAAAAAAAATTAAATTAAAATACTTAAAATATAATTAGAGACGGATATTCCGTCGCTAATTAATAAATAAAACGGTCGCAAAAACTTAAATATAACACGACGGATTTGAAAATTATGTCGCCAAACTATTAGTGACTGGCTTTTATACGAGGGACTTTTAGCGACGGTAAATCCGTCGTTAAAACATTTAGCAACGGATTTTCCCGTCGCTAAAGCCTTTTTTCTTATAGTGCGGGGAGGCAAAAACATAATGTTGAAGAAGGTACAAATCTTTACCACTGTCGTGTTGATTCAACGAGTTGAATAATCATTTCGTTGAGGTAACTATAAAGCTGTTTATTTGTATGGCATGTCTCGATCCAAATGATAATTTTTTCTGCTTTTTATAAGCAGAAATTTATACGCCTTGTAGAGTGTTATCCATATGACTTTTCCCCAATAGAGCTTAAGATACTTCAAAGCCAGCTCGAGACTTATATTATGGATGTACGGTCATCTGAAAAACTTTATGATGTAAAGGAAACTGGTGAACTAGCTATGAAGCTAGTTGAGTTGAAAAAGGTTATGATATATCCTTTGGTGTACTTGTTTATGAAATTGGTCGTACTCTTACTTGTTGCAACTGCTACTATGAAAAGAGCTTCTCTGCAATGAAGATAATAAAGACTCGACTTCGAAATTGCATGAGAGATAAATGGATGAATGATAGCTTGATTTGCTACAATGAGAATCTTCAAAACTATTGAGAATGAGGCTATTATCAAGCGCTATCGATCTTCGGTACCTCATTGAGTAGTAATTCAGTACTTTCTTTTGTAACCATTTGAATATCTAATTTGTATTTGCTTTTTTTGTGGTGTTGTACTCGTAAAGAATCTTTAATGGTTTTCGTGAAACTTAATAATACATTTTGCATGCTTTTTAAGTGCATTCTATTTTTGTCTATTATTTTACTAATAATTTTTTTTTTGTGAATTCAATATATTCCCAAGAAAAAAACCATGGATCCGCTACTGGTTGGGGTCATGGTGACAATGGCAGGTCTTTGGCGATCGTGTGCGGTGGTGGAGGTGATGGTAGGCTGTTTTGAAGTGGTGCGGCATTGGAGGTGATTGTAGATTGGTTTCATAGTGGTGCGGCGGTGTAGGATGGAGCTCATGGACGGTAGTGGGATAGATATCGACGGCAACGGCTGTGATGTTGTATTTGGCGGTGGAGGGTGAAGACCATTTCAACACTGTTCTATTTTAATGGTTGTTTGTCCTTCCATTTTAATGGTGGTTTGAGACGTGGTATTCCTGTATGATGAAGCCGTGGTGGTTTGTGGTTGATTTTAGGGCTAATTACACCTATGTCCCTGAGGTTTGGAGGTAATTACACTCGATGACACAAAGTTTCAAAATGTAACACTTATGTCCGTTGACAAACGGAACCCTAAAAATTCTAACGGTTTTAACAAAATGACTTTATTGCCCTTATGTTAGAAAGTTATTTTTTTAATGCCATTATCTCTTTTTAGAAAAGAAAAACCCTAAATTTTGTTCTCTCTCTCTCTCTTCCCCCACCCTTTCCTCATCCACTTCGCCGCCACCCACACCCCAGCCCTCCCTCCCCCAGTCACACCCCACCCACCCCATCTGCCTCCGCCCTTCGCCGTCGCTACAATCACTGACCCCATCCCCGTCACCGCAACACCCTCCCCCATCCCCGGCCCCCGCACCACCCTCCCCCTCCCCCGTCACCTTACAGCTTTCTCTTTTCTCCTTGAGTCGGACGCCGATCATCGCTTAAAGACCCCCGTCGCCCAAGAAATGACGACGACCACTCCATTGAATTGAATTGAATTACTAAATTGAATTGAAATGGGGTTTAGAGTGAGAAAGGGCTGCCGGCGGTGTCTCAACTGCGTGGGTTTGCCAAGGGGCTTGCCGGCGGCGTACCAGCGGTGTGGGTTTGCCAAAGGGTTTGCCGGCGTGGTGGGGTGGGTTTGCCAAGGGGCTTGCTGGCGTGGTGGGGTGGGGCGAGTCTGCCAGATGGTGGGCCGAGAGAGGCTGCTGGCGGCGTGGGGTGAGGGAGGAGGCTTGGGCTGCCGGCGACGAGATCAGATCTGGAGATAGAAGCCCTAATTTGAAAATTAGGGTTTTGAAACCCTAATTTTAAGGTTTGATAAGCCTAATTTTCAAATTAGGTTTTAAAACCCTAATTTTAAAAAATTAGGGTTTGATATCCTAATTTAAAAATTAAAAATTATAATTATTCACCATATATTGTACAGGGACAGTATTGCCATTTTCAAAATACGTAATGATGAAAATTACACTTTTTGGACAGAACCCTAACGGTTGGATAAAAGTGTTACTTTTTAAACTTTTTTTGGTCACGTATGTTACATTTTGAAACTTTGTGTCCTCGCGTGTAATTACTCCAAAACCTAAGGAACATAGGTGGAATTAGCCCTTGATTTTATCACCTGAAGTGTGCAAACAAATTCGTGGTGATGGCTTTTCATGGGTACATTGGCATTGGTGGGCTCGATTATGGCACATAATGGTGTTGGGCTCAGTGGTGCGTACTTATGGTGCTGTGATGGAAAAAAGGAGGAAAGAAAGATGGGGCAGGGGGAAGAGGGAAGACAAAGACAGGGAAGGGGTAAGACATAAGGGATATTTTGGAAAGTTGGTAACCACCATTCTTTGTGGCAGTTAGGCAAAATTTTGTAAAAAAAATAAATAATAACATCTGATTCATCCATTGTGCGACGTGGACGGACAGTCGAATGATAGTTGGAGAAATAAAGATTTTCTATCGGTAGATAGGGATCGACTTCCATGTGTGTGTGTGTGGCTATAGGGGAGAGGGATGGACGGAACAATTAATTGAGGAAGGGTGGGGAGAGAGATTCTTTTCAATTTATAGCATTTTTTCAGCGAATATAATGAAATAAAGTCTTAATATTTTGGTATATTACTAATTTAGAACTTTAAAATGCTTAAAATTGAATTAATAGTAAATTTTGGACATCATTAGAAAAAATTGGTTCAAGTTTTCTTCCGAATAATGTTTATTTAATTCAATTCATGTTTTATCTACTATATTGTATAGAACCTTTATAAGTTAATAATGCTAGATTTATGAGAGCATCTATCGCTCTACACCCCTGTTTGCTTATTTAAGCTTTATACCTTGTTTATTAGCTAAAAGATAAACAAAATATTGCCTTTTCCATTTGACGGTACAGTGTGTAAGAAAAACTTTCTTACATTTATTTTGAAACATTATAAGGTTTTAACATTACATGTATTTTTAAAATTAATCAATATTTTATTCTTCTATTATAACTCTCAGATGTTGTTCTTTTTTTCTTTTTTTTTAATATGCAGATTCTTATTTTCATGTTATTTAGGTTATTATATTAGATTAACTGTGCTTCGAAATGTTAAGGACTCATAAAATTAAGAATCTTGTAAAAGAATAATTTGTCTATAGCCCATATACCATAAGGTTATAAAACTTAAGTACGAATTTAAAATAGTACCTAATATTTTCTTATTAAATCTCTTAAGTAATTTTTGTTTTACATGTGATTATTTCAACTTAGAGAACTTTTTTGATATATAATATTGACTAAAATGTGCTTTTTCAAGTTATTCTTGTTGACTATAATGAGCTAGTAAAATTTAGTAAATATCTTTACGTTAAGCTAACAATTATAGGATGGAGAGTAGTTCGTATAAATTTATTGCAAGCACACAGTAATGACCACTTACATTTATAATCGACTCTATTAGAGTGAAAATTAAGTTTGGAAGCTTATAATTAGTCTAATATCTACTAATTGGTCTTGATTTTATTAGTTATTACTGTCCCATTAAAAATAAACTATTATTCTATAGTCTCTATGGTAAGTTTTGTAAAATTACTTAAAACAAATTCATTTTAAGGGATATATTTTCTAAGATATAATAAGAATACATGAATCTTATCATTTTTTTTTTCAAATCTTGTATTTGCATTGTTTCCTAAATCCTTATATATGGGATATAACCAGTTTGGTGATTCTAAGGCCTCATTTAAAATGCTAACTTTTAATTCACTTTATATCATATATATTATTCATTTTTTACAATGACTATCTTATGTATACTACTTATATATCTATATATTATATATGAATAATGAAGTACTTTAACTCAATTAGAACGTCATTTTTTTCCTTCTAAATCTAATATGTTAATTTCGTTTCTCCGATATACGAATTTTTTCTATTCACATTATATAGTTATTTTAAGAATACAATAGTCATAATAAGTTAGTATACTGATTACGTTGAGTTTTAAGATGTTTAGAATTAATTTTTAAATTATACAACCCTCATTATTCTTGTGAAATTTATCAAATTTAAAAATAAGGTACCTATCAAAAATTCAAATCAAATGTTAGATAATTTTTTTCCTAAGTCTCACAAGTTGTTTAATATTAATCATAACATTAATTTTTTCTTCTAAATTGAAAGTATTATTTTTGTTTTTATATATATCAAACCTATATGCATATTAGAGAGTAGTTTTGAAGATACAATAGTAAATATTAAGTTCTAATAAGTTAATATAATGATTAAGTTGAGTTTTAGAATTATTAGAATTAGTTTTCGAATTTTAAAGACAAAATTATGAAAAAGAAGTCTTAATAGATTAATATATTGATTAGATAGAATTTTAGAATGATTAGAATTAGTTTTTAAATTAAATAGTAAGACTTAGGAGTTAATTAATTTTAAAATAAAGGATGGGATGATGTGTTAGCTGCTTATTCCCCATAAATATATTTTTCTTGTAAACCAATATTTTAAGATCCGTTGTTGTTTCTCGTCCAGGCGTAATTTTAGAGCAGACCAACACATCCAAGTTTTAGTAAAAGCTGCCTTTGCAATGGAATGAAGAGCCAAGTCAAGTTAGTACATATACCTAATTAAACACACGTTCTAGTTTGATATGTTCTTTCATTATTGAAAATAACTTGAGACCATTTGCGTGGAAGGCGTTAGGCAGTGACACAAAAACTTTCCAGCCGGAAGAAGCATTAACGACTTGTTCATGATCTTGTAGCAGAGAGAAATTGAGGGATCCAAATGGGAAGCTATTTTAGATGATTTAGTTGACAATTTAGATGATTTAGTTGGAACTATTTTAAAGCTCCGCCAGCCTGTTTGCTTCATTAAACAAGCATATCATTCTCCTTGGGGATTCTTTGGATTGCTATAAATAGGAATCGTCCCCTCCAGTTTCCAAAACCAAGCAAGGCAATCCTAGAAAACCCTACCTAAGATGGGAAGCCTTGGGAAATTGGGGCAATGGCCTCAATTAGTAATTGCAATCGCATTTTGCTTGGTAGCCACCAGTGCTGTTGCCAAAAAGCCTTACATTTATGCTTCTCCACCACCTCACCACCCACAACATCACTACAACCACGCTCCTTATCTGTACAAGTCACCACCACCGCCGAAGCACTCGGGACAGTCACCATACTACTACAAGTCTCCGCCACCACCTCCAAAGCACTCGGGACACCCACCATACTATTACAAGTCTCCGCCACCACCACCGAAGCACTCTGGACATCCACCATACTACTACAAGTCTCCGCCACCACCAAAAAAGCGGTCGGGGCGCCCACCATACTACTACAAGTCTCCTCCACCACCAAAAAAGCGGTCGGGGCGCCCACCATACTACTACAAGTCTCCCCCACCTCCACCAAAAAAGCGGTCAGGACATCTACCGTACTATTACAAGTCCCCGCCACCACCAAAAAAGCAGTCGGGGCGCCCACCATACTACTACAAGTCTCCCCCACAGCCACCAAAACACTCGGGACATCCACCATACTATTACAAGTCCCCACCACCACCAAAGCACTCGGGACATCCACCTTATTACTATAGGTCGCCTCCACCGCCCTCCCGATCCCCTCCACCTCCTTATTACTATAAGTCACCACCTCCACCATCCCCATCTCCACCTCCGCCTTATTATTATAAATCACCGCCACCCCCGTCACATTCACCTCCTCCTCCATACTACTATAAGTCTCCTCCTCCTCCATCTCCATCACCACCTCCTACTTACTTGTATAAATCACCACCTCCTCCATCACCTTCTCCTCCACCTCCTTACTACTACAAATCACCTCCTCCACCATCACCATCCCCACCACCACCATACATTTACAAGTCCCCACCACCGCCTTCTCCCTCTCCTCCTCCTCCCTACTATTACAAGTCACCCCCACCACCATCACCATCTCCTCCACCTCCTTACTACTACAAGTCTCCGCCCCCACCATCTCCATCCCCACCGCCACCATACCACTACAAGTCACCCCCTCCTCCCATGAAATCACCACCTCCTCCGTCATATTCCTACAAGTCACCACCGCCTCCAGCAGGCCACTAAGACAAACCAATCTTTTGCATCAGGTTCATTATGACAACATCAATTTGCTTGTGCTGCAATTTTTTTGCATTATTGTGTTCATGTAATCAATTGTATTTTAATAAACCAAGGTCTCTAGGGGATCCTTGATACGTATGTGTGAATGAAGCATTGCATCAAACAGTGTATGATTGGACTTCGTAAACATTTGGAGATAATGTGACAGACTATCTTGATAAGTTGGTTCAATTTCCTGTATATTGCAAGAGTTGTGATAGACATGTGAGGCTCATTTTCTGAACTTTCGAGAAAATTACTTATTACAGGTCTAAAGTGCACAAATGTGCTAGATCTTCATATGATCTTTCTTAATCCTACAAATCACCACCATTGTACTCCTACAAATCACCAGAGTCTGTCAGGATAATCCTCTATGTGAAGGACACCACCATTTGTCTTTCATTCATCTGTCTATCCAGTAGGGAACTGTAGAAGCAAAAGTTAGGGTTCTATTGATATGTGTTGCTGAGTTACCATTTACCCCGAACAACCAGTAGTCACATATCATCTGATAGGATTTATATGGATATTAGACTGGATATCTCAGCAGCAGTTAGTAGACTCTCAAATAATTGTTCTTGATACCATATTGAAACATAAGTAGGATTATATGGATCACTGTTGGTTGAGTTGCAAGCCACCTATACATAAGTAGAGTGGATACATTTGAGTGTATCATTTATCTAAAGCTAACAATTATACATGATTAATTTTAAGCTACACCTCATACTTAGGGGTCAATTGCATCCAGCACCTCATGATTTTAATTTTGGCATCTAACACCAAAATTTTGAAAATATTGGTTTTCAACTCCAGATGACGGTCATGAGGTACTTTGACCACACGTTTAAAGGGGCAAACGCGTCATTTTGCTTGTCAACTCTCATCTTCCCCGAACCTGTAACAAAACACCCTCGATTCCATCGATTCCCAAATCTCACCACTCCCATACACAAAATCACACACACTATCATACACATTGTATGTGTAAAGATGTATAGCAACTTCAAGGAGGAGGCCGTGCAAGAGGACAACACCGACAATTACGCCAAGGCCTTCCCCTTGTACATGAATGCCTTAGAATTCATTTAAAGTGCGAAAATTAAGAACCCTGAGATCTTACTCAGAAATTGACTTACTATCTATGCTGGGCGGAGGAGATTAAGGCGTGCTGGATGACTGCGGCTGATGCCGGCGGCTAACATGGACGCAATGGTGACCTCGTGGTTGAAGACTAAGCCCAAGAATAGGGAGCATGTGTTCGGTGATAGGTGCAGGTTGTGGGGCTGGTAGATTGTGCAAGGGTGTGGGTCAATGGTGCGGTGTGAGTGCAATGATAGATTGTGGGATTGGGGTTATGGGTGCGGTGGTGATTTGGGACTGGGGTGGTTGTGCAATGGTGATTGTGATGATGTGGTGATAGTCGCAGGTTTATGGGTGCAGCGTTTTGTGCAAATTTGGGTCAATGGTGCGGTGGGCTATAAAGGAGTGTGGCGTACTTGAGTTTTAGACATAATAACCAAACTGACCATTTTGTCCCTGAAAAACTAAAAGACGTATACGGTCAAAGTGCCTCTTGACCGTTATCTGATGCTAAAAACCAAGATTTTCAAATTTTTAGTGTTGGGTGCCAAAATTTAAACTATGAGGTGCTGGGTACAATTGACCCCTGATTATGAGACGTAGCGTAAAATTAATCCCAATTATACATGTCATAGTAAGTAATCTGATATTGTTTACGATCACGCTTATCCCAATTCTTGAATCCGAACGTTACTATCAGGGGGCTGTAAAAGTTACGAGAAAGGAACCAAACAAAGTGGATTAAATAAGCTACTATCTTTTAGCCTTTCTTGATACTTCTGATGGTTAGAATAAAACAATTGGCAAGCATTCTGAATAACTATGCTACGAGCGTGGGGATTAACTGTGTTAAGGCAGCAGTAGTTACATGGCGCATGACAAGTTTTGAGCAAAAAAGAGACAGTCTAAAGTTTTCACCATGCAATGTGTCATCAAAAGAAAAGTTGCAAAAAACATGTTAAAGACAAATGAAAACTTACTCAACAAGCTAAAACAAGCCTCTATCCATTCCAACATGTGTCGAGGTTATGTCAATCAAGAAGGCTAAACATCAGTAGAATGGTAAAACAGGCACATTTGGACACATGATAGCTCCATATTGGATTGTCCTGGAAGCTTGGTCCAAACAGAGTAACAAAGCAGACATGGTTAAAACATGTGGCAACTCTAAATTGGATCGATCAGAGGCCGAATGATTAAAATTAACTCGACTATAAAAGGCATAAACTTTGTTTCATGTAATGCTCTTCAGCACGAAACAGAAACTATCTTATACTTATGTCCTCAAACATTTGTTTACCTTAAGTAAATATGTTTATTTTAGACTACGCTAAAACCATCAAACTAACTATTTGTCTCGTACGAACAATTTCTGAAGTATACTCAATTTTTAAATCAAGTGGTTTATACACAATCAGAGTGTTATCATTTCTATAAAGTCACTCATTTGCAAACACTACTAAGGTAAATTGTCTTTTATTAATGTTTTATTATATATATTTGGTTTGATTGGAAGTAGCGGTAACAAAAATAGCACTGAAAAAAGTCCGAAAGCATTCGGCCAAAGAACTCCGAGAATATTCTCATGTACTCACAGATCATTTGAAAGAAGTCAGATTCGGCAAACTCCCTTAAATACTAGATCATTTAAAATATTTTGAAATTATGTTTCATACGAGATCCTTTTAGGACCTGACGCCCCGCACCCTAAAAAATAGTGACACGCGCCCATTTCAAGAGTGAACAAATTCTCATTCTACTTATTCCCTGCTACAAAATCATTTAAGACGTTAAAATAACAGGCGCTCATATTGAACCTGGTACCATTTTGCTTACTGTCTAGTTACTGTGCATGCGGGCACCTCTTCTTTTGTTGCATTTAATTCCTTGCCGCTGCTGCCCAGCTATAAGCGTGATCTGCGACTCTTACAAGTTATAGGAAGATACATTTGCCGGATTTATAGGAAGATACATTTGCCGGCAAACACCTCCCAATTTTTAAATAAGCCATGTAATTTGCAAGGATGGACCACCCAAGTTATATTCCGCACAATTTCCCAATTTAAAATAAACCATGTCCTTTGAATGGATGGAAGAGCCAAGTTTTATTCCGTACAGTTTGTTGCTTACATTACAAACTTGTATTGACCAAAGCCTTCAAACTAATAAACTTGTGCGGAGCTGGCCTGATAATGCGTACATCGTGATACGTACTTTGACTCTGGTAACGAGAAGACATTGAGATGTCTTAGTGGGCATCAATCACCTTCAAAGGCGTTAGGCAGTGACCCTAAAATATTATCCACCGAGAAGGCTCGTTAAAAACTCTCTTTTCGTGACTTGTTCATGAATTTTGTACCACAGAAATTGAGAGATCCAACTGGGAAGCAATCACCCAATAGTTGACAATGTACAAGATTCACTTGGGAACTAGTTCAAAGCTCCGATCCAGCATGTTTGCTTCTTTAGAAAAGCATATCATTCCCCTTGACGACTCTGGGTTGCTATAAATAGAGTTAGTCCCCTCCAGTTTCCAAAACCAAGCAAGGCAATCCTCTAAAAAACCCTACCTAAAATGGGAATACTGGGGAAATTGGGGCAATGGCCTCATTTAGTAATTGCAATTGCATTTTGCTTTGTAGCCACTAGTGTTGTTGCCAAGAAGCCATACGTTTATTCTTCTCCGCCACCCCACCACCAGCATTATCAATACAACCACCCTCCTTATCTGTACAAGTCACCACCGCCTCCGAAGTACTCAGGACACTTGCCATACTACTATACGTCTCCACCACCACCACAACCGAAGCGCTCGGGACACCCACCGTACTATTACAAATCTCCACCACCGAAGCACTTTGGACATCCACCATACTACTACAAGTCCCCGCCACCACCAAAAAAGTGGACAGGGCGCCCACCGTACTACTACAAGTCTCCCCCACCACCAAAAAAGCAGTCCAGACACCCACCATACTATTACAAGTCTCCCCCATCGCCACCAAAACACTCGGGACATCCACCATACTACTACAAGTCCCCGCCACCACCGAAAAGGCAGTCTGGACACCCACCATACTATTACAAGTCTCCCTCACCGCCGCAAAAACACTCGAGACATCCACCATACTACTACAAGTCCCCGCCACCACCACCATCAAAGCACTCAGGACATCCACCTTATTACTATAGGTCGCCTCCACCGCCATCCCGATCTCCTCCACCTCCTTATTACTATAAGTCACCACCTCCACCATCCCCGTCTCCACCTCCGCCTTATTATTATAAATCACCGCCTCCCCCATCACCTTCACCTCCTCCTCCATACTACTATAAGTCTCCTCCTCCTCCATCTCCATCACCACCTCCTCCTTACTTCTATAAATCACCACCTCCTCCATCACCTTCTCCTCCACCTCCTTACTACTACAAATCTCCTCCTCCACCATCACCATCTCCACCACCACCATACATTTACAAGTCCCCACCACCGCCTTCTCCCTCTCCTCCTCCTCCTCCCTACTATTACAAGTCATCCCCACCACCATCACCATCTCCTCCACCTTCTTACTACTACAAGTCTCCGCCCCCACCATCTCCATCCCCACCGCCACCATACTACTACAAGTCACCCCCTCCTCCCGTGAAATCACCACCTCCTCCGTCATACTACTACAAATCACCACCGCCTCCAGCAGGCCACTAAGACAAATCCATCTTTTGCATCAGGTTCTATATGACAACATCAACTTGCTTGTGCTGCAATTTTTTGCATTATTGTGTTCGTGCAATCAATTGTATTTTAATAAACCAAGGTCTCTAGGGGATCCTTGATGCGTATGCGTGAATGAAGCATTACATCAAATTATGTATGATTGGATTCCGTAAACATTTGGAGATAATAGGACAGACTATCTTGATAAGTTGGTTCAGTTTCCTGTATATTGCAATAGTTGTTATAGACATGTGAGGCTCATTTCTGAACTTTCGAGAAACTAAAATAACTTAACACAGGTCTACAGTGCACAAATGTGCTAGATCTTCATTTGATTTTTCTTAATCCTACAAATCACCACCGTTGTACTCCTACAAATCACTACAGTCTGTCAGGACAATCCTGTATTTGAAGGACATCACCATTTGTCTTCATTCATCTGTCTATCCAGTAGGGAACTATAGAAGCAAAAGTTAGGGTTCTATTGATATGTGTTGCTGAGTTACCATTTACCCCAAACATAATAATATCTTAAACAATAAGTAATCACATATCATCTGATAGTTACCCTTTTCGCAATAATAGAATAATCGAACATTCCCCTCAAACACATGAAACTTCCGTTAAAATTGCCATTAGTATGATTACAATATCGACACAAAACAAGAATAAGCCAAACAGTTACCAAGCTTCATAATTGTTATGTACGACATCCATTTGTTCTTGCTGAGCATCAACCATTTGATAGTGAGGAGAAAACCGGCCACGTTGAGAAAAAAAAACAAAGATTCCGCGATTCGAAAGAGGTCGACCAATGATTCAGACCTTAATCAAGTTGATGGATGGAGTCAAAAGATATTTTCAACTTTTTAAATTTTTGACTTGAAAAGGCCGTAACATGCAGATGCCAGGACACGTTTAACATCGATAAAAAAAATTAAAAAAAAAGTAAGAAGAATTTCATAATTACAGATATAAGGTAAAAGGTTTTGATTTTCTCAACCCCTACTTATAAAGAGATCATAAATAGATAGGATTCCAATATTCAACATAACGTGGTTAACAGAGGAAAAAATAAGCGAAGACGAAGACAGGATTATATGGTGCATGACGGCAACAAATCAGTAGCGACAAATAATGGATGGCGGCAATGATCAATTGACATGATTCTTTTAGTTTTGGGTCATTGCCAAGAAAACGATTTCCGGGAGAGCGTGAGGCCATGCGCGGGAGCCGCGGCAGCGATTAGTGGTCTATTAAACCACGCTGCCACTCCAGCGATTAGTGACACCGTAAAGAAAGATAAAAGCTACAAGAGAGGAATCAAACAAAAGAGCTACAAAAAAGGAACCAAATCTAGTCGGTTGAATAAGCTACAATGTATTAGCCTTTCTAAATAGTTTTGATGGTTAAAATATACTTATTCTGTCCCTAAAATATTGATCACTTTTACTTTGCACTCAAATTAAGGATTTTGGTTATATATTGTGTGTTTTTTTTATTTTATCCTTTAGAGAGATAGGAGAAGAGAGTGGACCATGAAAGAAAAAATTGGTTGGTAGAGTGTTAAATATAGAGAGAGATATAAAATAAAAAAGTGTAAAGAGGTGGGTCTGGAGAGAGAAAATAAGTTGGTAAATAATTAAAAGTGGAGAGAGAAATAGAATAAAAAAGATAAATATGTAAACATACCTACAAAATCTTTTTTAATTTGAAAGTGATCAGTTTTTGTGGGACGGCCCAAAAGGAAATATGATCAATTATTAAAGGACGGAGGGAGTAACAAATTGTCAAGCATCTATATATATATATATATATATATATATATATATATATATATATATATATATATATATATATATATATATATATAGGAGAAACAATTATTATAAGGCTAGCCTCATGCAAGTTGTGTGAGGCTAGCGACGAAAACGACGTAGTTTTGATAAAACATACATAACCAATTTTTATCTCTCGTTTTCTTTCTTTCCTTTCTCCCTGTTTTTCTTCTCACTGACGGTGGGTGTGATGGTGGCCGGCGCAGAAAGGTTGGGACGGTGAAGGGTGATGGTGGGTGTAATGGTGGCCGGCGCAGGAAGGTTGGGGCAGTGATGGGCGACAGTGGGTGTGATAGTGGCCGCGGCAGGAAGGTTGGCGCTGTGATGGGCAACAGTGGGTGTAATGGTGGCTGGCGCAGGAAGGCTGGGGCAGTGATTGATGATGGTGGGTGTGATGGTAACCGGTGCAGGAAGGTTGGGGCGGTGATGGGCGATGGTGGGTGTGATAGGGGCCGAGGCAAGAAGATTGGGGCAATGATGGGCAACAATGGGTGTAATGGTGGCTGGCGCAAGAAGGTTGGGGTAGTGATTGATGACAGTGGATGTGATGGTGGCCGGAGCAGGAAGATTGGGACGGTGATGGGTGACGGAGGGTGTGATAGTGGCCGGTGCAGGAAGGTTACGGCAGTAGAAAAGGAAAACAGGGGGAAGGGAGAGAGAGAAAAAGAAAAGAAAAAGTATATATATATATATATATATATATATATATATTTATTACGTCGTTTTAGTCCCTAAAATTCCATAAATATTCCATTCCAAAAATGGAAAGTTCGAAACAATTAGAATTTTTTGGAAATTGGATGCAGTTACTAATCTTCTCCTTTGAGAATAATAAAAAATGGAAAGTGTCAAGTGCGAAGCAAAAATATTCTGATATATATATATATAGACGAAGCGTTGTGCGTTATGGTGGCGACACATAAGCTTTTCTTAGCGTTCTCTTCCCTTTTTAGCCCTTTTAACTTTACGACACGTCGTCGCCTTTTACTTATGTGACACGTCATCGTATTTGTTTTGATATTACATTCCTCTTTCACTTCTACTTATTAGAGACACACATGTACCGTAACTATTTGTTTTGATATCACATTCCATTTTTACTTCTACTTATTAGAGACACAAATATACCATAACTCTTTACTGTCATTTATTATTAAAAATTCGCAGGTATTTTTGACATAATTTTACTAAATATTATAAGAGTAAAAAATTAATTATTCCCCTTTTAAAACTATACCTATTCAATATATATACATATAAGGTCTTAATTTTCAATACTAACACTTCACAAATACTTTAAAAACCTCTATTTATTAAATTTACACATGCATCATGACTCTTCTCTATAAAATTCGCAGGTATTATTGGCATAATTTTACTAAACTTCATAAGAGTAAAAAAAATTAATTCTGCACCTTTTAATTGTTTCTATATCATATTCATTTTTCACTTCTACTTGTTTGAGACACTCATGCACCGTGACTCTTTGTGTTGATATCACATTCCCTTTTCTCTTCTACTTATTAAAGACACATATGCACCAAAACTCTTTTCTATAATTTATTGTTAAAAAATTCACAATTATTATTGACATAATTTTACTAAACTTTATAAGAATAAAAAACTAATTATGCACTTTCTAAAACACTACCTATTCAATATACTTACATATAAGGTCTTAATTTTCAATACTAACACCATAAAAATACTTTAAAAATCTCTCACTTATTAAAGTCACACATCCATTATGATTCTTTAATATATCTTATTTAAAAAAAATTACAGGTATTATTGCCATAATTTTACTAAGTTTATAAGAGTAGAAATCGACTCTGCACCTTTTAAAACTCTACCTATTTAATATACTAACATATAAGATTTTAATTTTTACAACTAACACCCTAAAAGTACTTTAAAAACCACTACTTGTTAAAGTCATACGTGCATCATGACTCTTACTATAATTATTATTAAAAAAATTCGCACGTATTATTGACATAATTTCACTAAACCTTATAAGAGTATAAACCTTCTAAAACTCTACCTACTCATTGTACTAGCATATAATGTCTTAATTTTCACTACTAACACCTCAAAATACTTTAAAAATCTCTACTTACTAAAGTCACACATGCATCATGATTCTTTACTATAGTTTATTATTGAAAAATTCGCAAGAATTATTGGCATAATTTTAATAAACTTTGAAAGAATAAAAAACTAATTCTACACCTTCTAAAACTCTACTTATTCAATATACCAACATATAAGGTCCTAACTTTCACTACTAACACCTCAGAAGTGCTTTTAAAATAAAATAAAAAAATCTCACAAACGTAAAATACAAAAATCATGTATGAAATCAAAGATAAATAATTTACAAATCAAGAACTTTTGAATGTAATTTACAAAGTGATATGAATTAAATTTTAAAACTATTTTACATTTTTTATATTTTTGAGTGTTTCTTTTGTTGTCTTAAAGTTTTTTTTTTTTTGTAGTGTTAATAGTCAAAACTAAATCCTAATTTATTGATACATTGATTGGAGAGTTTTAGTAAGTATAGAATTTTTCTACTTATATGAGGTAAATTAAAATTATTGCAACAACAGTTTCAAATTTCTAATAATAAATCAAAGTAAAGAATCACGATGCATGTGTAAGTTTGATAAATGTGGATTAAAAAAAAAGGACTCGAAAAATAATATGATGATGTGTCGCAAAATTAACCTCAAACTCTAAATTGGAAATCATATACACCAAATCATGTATGAAATCAAAGATAAGTAATTTACAAATTAAGATCTTTCAAAATTAGTTTACAAAGTAATATAACTTAATTTTAAAAATATTTTTACTTTTTCATATTTTTCAGTCTTTATTTTGTTATCTTAAAGTATTTTTGAGGTGTTAATAGTTAAAATTAAGTCCTAGTTTATTAATACATTGATTAAGTAGAGTTTTTGAAAATATAGAATTGGTTTTTTTACTCATAAAAGGTAAACTCAAATTATGGCAACAATAGCTACGAATTTTTTAGTAATAAATCAAAGTAAATAATCATGATGCATGTATAATTTTGACAAATATGGACAAAAATGAAAAGAACTCGAAAATAAATATGATGATGTGTCACAAAATTGACCTCAAAATAATAAAATAAAATCTTCAAAGGTAATGAAGAAAAGTACAAACTTTACTGGCACTTAACTTTTTACTACGAGATCTTAAACAAACTTTAAATATGATTTCTAGCACCTAAACAAACTTTAAATATCAAAAATATTATTAATAGTTAAAAAAAATATTGTAGCTCATAACTCAAGATGTAAATTTACCTGATACTCTTAATGAGCCAAATGAAATTACTAGAATATAGGCATTACTATAATCACACGAATAAATTATAAAATTAGAACTCAATCTGTAATCTACAAAGCAAAAAAATAAAGTAAGTGAACATAAAAAAGAATTTTTTAACCCGAAGTCATTGCAGCCCCTTCTATCACAGTTTATACAATAAACTAAACGTTAATATAAATTTTATTCATTTGAGATATCCTTTATTCAATCACATAGTAGTATAATAATTACTTAAAAAGAACCGTACGATCGCTCTTTCAATATTATCTTTAACCATTGTTAGTAATCGTACGATATTTCAAAAAAGTACTAAATGTGAAATCAATTCGATATTTACTATTTTGGAACATTTTTTGTTTTTATGTTTTTTTAAGTTTCTTTTTGTTGATGATACTTGTACGTGAAATGTATGAAAGAGATATATTTTGAATTTGATGGTTTGCTTCACGCGAATATGAGTAAAGCTTAGTTCAAAATTATCGACATAACGCCTAAATAACCAACCTTAACTCTACCAAAATAAGCTGACACTCAAATGTACAGATATATAAGTTGTTACCTATAACCGACCCGGGCCTTGCCCGGGTTACCGGACTAGTGTATATATATATATATATACATATATATGTATATATATACATATATATGTATATATATACATATATATGTATATATATATATATATATACATATACATGTATATACATATACATATATGCGAAGCGAGACATTCTTTACGTGACACGTCATCACAGAAATAGTTTGTTTACTTGACACGTCATCACTTTATGCTGCTGATGTGAAAAAGAACTATAACCATTATAAGAGTTACTAAAAATCTGAAATACTATCATGGATAAGATCTCTATTTCTTGATAAGCTAATTTCTATTTTAGCAAGCCTTATATAATTGAAAAAATAATTCTAAATGTTCTGAAACTCTAACCGTAACACCCCAATACTTTTTGAATTTATTTAAAAATTTTAGAGACAAATATATTTTTAGCATCGATATTTTTAATTAATAATTTTTAGTGACGATGTTTTTTAAATACTTAGCATCGATGTGTGTTTTTAGCGGCGAATTATTTTTCTTAGCATCGGTATACTTTCGCGACGATTTGGGAACCGGGATAGCGTAACAACCCGTTAAATATTCTTCTAGCACATAAATTATTGTTAATAATTAGTTGGGCCTTTTCGTAATAACAAAAAGTTTCGGCTAAAAATTAGAATAACTAACGAGAGCTTAGAGGCTTGTGGTAATTTGTCCAACCTAGGGTTTTACTATATATTTGAATATAATATGATGGGGTAGCCATCCAAGGCTCCCATCTAGCTATGCGAGAGAGAAAGAGAGATTCGTAGAGAGGGAAAGAGAAGAAATTCTTCTAGCTATCAGGATTGGTTTTTCAAGTACTCTCTTATGTTCTATAAATTGTACTCTGTAAATGCAATTCAATACATCATAATATTTTCCAAATATCCAAAACATGTTGAACAAAAGAAAAGAGGGAGAGGGAAAACCCACTGCCGTGTGGTAGTGGGTGTGAAGAGGTATGGGGTGTGCTGGGTAATAAGTGCGTTTGTGTGAGAGTTTGTAAGTGTTAATGAGTGTATATGTGGTGTATGTTTGGGAGTGTTGCGAGAGTTGTGTGTGAGTAATGAGTGCGTGCTATATGTGTGAGTAAATGGTTTGTGTGGATGTGTGTTTATTGGTGTAAAGGACACCTAAGGTAACCTGTGGTGAATTTGGTGTAACAAGGGTCTATTGCACAGGAGGGGAGGAGAAGGAATAAGTTGCAGAGAGCCTCTGAGGGAGACACAACAAATATGGATAATGGGTTTGATGTGTGGAAATGAGTCACAAAATTATGAGTACAACAAATGTGGGTAATGGGTTTGATGTGTAGAAATGAGTCACAAAATTATGAGTGTGAGTGTGTGTATATGCAAGAGAGGGTGTGAGAAATGGGGAAGACAGCCATGAGTGAGTGTTCTGCTCAGGGTTCGGTAAAGAAGATGAGAAGTGCATATCGGATATTGGGTTACCGTTAAGTACGGGCGAGCATCCGACTAAGTTGGCCGTGTGTGGGACTAGCTTTGAGTTGCGTCGTTTCGGGTTGAGAGTGAATACGCTGTGGGTAGTTATTATTAGTTTTATAGTGTAATAATGTATATTGTTTTCTAATACATGAATTGCCAATTTAAGTTAATTCAAGGATTTTGGATCGAGGTTGATTAATTAACTTCGCTTAGCTTGGATCGAGGTAAGGAATTTCATCTGAATCTTGTTTCATCGCTCAGATTTCAAATGTTTATTACGTCAGTTTTATAAACTTTATTGAACTCTGATTTCATGATTGATATAAATTTGTAAGGATTCTATCTCCAAACCCAAATCATCATTCTGAATTTATGTGCTTTAATCTTAACTATTTCGCAAAATTCGTGGAACTATGGTTTTATAAATTTTCCATAAAAATATCTCGATATTGCTTACGAACCCTTAATTGAGCCTTAAAGTGATTGCTTGGAATTCATTGTTCATTTCATCTAGTTATTGATTCGCTCATCGTAAAGCATTTTCAATAGAGACTTAATTGAACTTGGATTCTTCCTAGAGACTTAAAGTTTGTGATATTGGAAGAGTTTAATAGAGTTTTTGTTTGGGTTTGATGAACGATGTGGTGGTGAATAAATGGGAGTTTAGGGTTTATGGAGGATGAAGAAATGGTTAGGGCTCGAGAGTGAGTAAGTGGGGAAGAAAAAGAAAGAAAGATAGAGAAAGAGAAAGATTGAGAGTGTGAGGAAGGAAAGAGAGAGAGAGAGATTGAGAGAGAGGGGCACAAGAGGACAGCTCACCTAACCGCCACAAAGAGTAGGGGTTAGGGGCCCACCAACCGTTGCTCTTTGTGGCAGTTAGGTGTGCTGTCTTTTGCATGCGTGGGCCATTAACCCCTTATAAGAGTGGCGATTAGGGCATTATTGGTGGGCCCCTAATCGCTACAAAGACTAGCAATTAGGGAATTTTTGCCTGAAAAGGGTATATTTGGCATTTTTGTAACCGCTTTAAAGACCAGCAATTAGCACTTCTTGGGGGAAAAAAAAGGACAAATCTAGGCCATCCACGGGTACATGTGGACGGCCAGATTTATGGTGGAGAAATTGTCTCCACCGATAGATGTGGATCGTCTCCCATATATATATATCATTAGACAGACGTCATACCTCTTCTATTCTTCATCTGATAACACTTTGAGAAGAGAGAGAGTTACCGAGAAAGAGAAATGCAGAAGGATCGGAGGCATGAGAGAACAGTGAGGTATTTGGTGGGTTTGGGGCTATGAAGTAGTGAACATTTATGGCCATGGCTGCCGTAAAGATAGCCCTGGGTTAATATCGGTGAGCTACATGAAGGTGATTGTCTATGCATGGAGTGGTTCTTGAGTGCATGTGAGAGAGAGAGAGAGAGAAGCCATTGGGCTGCCGTGGTGCTTGTGAGATGTGTGAGTGAATGGTGCATGAATATATATATATATAGGGCAAAAACTGGAATGAGAGAGAGAGAGAGAGAGTCTGGGTTCAAGTTTGGTTTTCAAAAGTTCAGGATGCTGGGTAGACGATATCTAGACAAAATCTCAGGATGCCGGGTTGAACTATCAGGGTTTTCTTTTTGGAAAAAACTCAGGGCATGCGTTAGTCTGCGGGTTTTCAAAAGCCATCACTCGGCAACTAACCCTAAACGACTCGCTCCCACTTTTGTTTAAAACCTCTAAGATAACTATGAAAGCTCATGGAAAGCATAATTGATTTAAAATCTAGCTAACATTCTGATGTAAGCAGAATCATTTTGAAAAAAAAATGGACAGAGTCTCTCTTTAGTCAAGTAAATGCAATATGATCTCTAAGTCTTGCCTATATTTAACTGCTCTTTGGCATTTTAAGCTTTGGTTCAATTCATGGAAGACTTTTCCCCACGTGAGCATTTTCACCCCAGAATAACTAAAGAACTTTAAATATATTAAAGGGCTTACTTGTAATCTAAGAGCATAAGAGAGAGAGAGAGAGAGAGAGAGCCAGAAGAATTTCAGAAGAGAGAGATCATAAACAAGGTGTGAGGAATTTGAGAGAAATTTTGAGAATTCTATTTTTTTCAAAGAACTTCGATATCTGTACAAGTGATCCTACTGTCATTTTATAGGCAGAAAAAGCTATAAATAGTAATTTACATGATTGTCTCTTTACACGCGTCCTACTGACTTAACTTTTACATACTACATTACAGAGCAGAAAGTAAAAATGCCTTCACGAAAGTTGTAAAGTTTAAAAAAGAAAAAGCTGATAAAAAGTTTTGTCTGCCATAAAATTAAGCTTTCGTGTCTGCCAGCTATCTTCTGTCTTATTTTTGTAAGTGCATTCATCCGACTATCTAGTAAGTGCAAGAAATTCCATCTGCCTTCTACTTTTACCAAATTGTCAAAAGTTGCGGCTATCTTTTTCTTCTTGTGCCTTCCGTCTTTTGTCTATCTTGTCTCAGAAAGTCTCTTTTGTGAGTGCGTCAAGTAAACTTTAACAGCTATCTTGAATTATTGATTCGTGCTTTCACGAGTTTTTCCATTGTCTTCAATTATAGGAGTGCATTACAAAGTCATAAAGTCAGATGTTTGTTGTCTGGGGTAGTAGTCTTTTTTAACAATGTGCTGGTGCTGACTCCTTTGTCTTTGTTTGTGGTATGGTCAGTAGAGTCTTCAGAGTCCTCATCTTCCAGTGCTTTGGTTAAGATCATCTCTTGGGCGTTGTGCAAAATCCATGTCTTGAAAAATGTTCAAAATTGCTTCAGCTACTTGTTTTTTTAAGGCTATTCATTAAAATTTTCTTTTTTGCTTCTTTATGTGCCTTGCGTCTTTTTTTCATTTTTCCTAAACGGCCAGGGGTCTCAAGGTTTGATTTGTCTTTACCAGCTACCTGCGGAGCTGGACTAGGAATACTTTTTCCCGTATCCAAAGGATTTTTAGCGTTTTTGAGTAAAACGCCAACTGTAATAGAACTTGAGAAGTCTTTACCTGCAGCCAGTGAAGCAGGACTAAGAATTCGTTCTCCTAAATTCGACAAATTTTCAGTATCTTTGAGCAAGATACTAGCTGTCACGGGATTTGAGTTACCTTTACCAGAAACCTGTAATTCCGGGCTAGCTATCTCTTTTGTACCCGAGATAGTGGGTTTAGATGTTTGTTGTTTATGAACAAGATTAGTGTATCTATTTTTTCAATCACTTGCCTCTAATTCTAACACCTGTATTTGTGATTTTAACTGAGAGAGTTGACTGTCAAACTGTGCTTTTTCTAAAAGTAAATGATCTGATCTAGTTTTCAAAATATTAAAATGTTTAATGAGGGTATTGCAATTTTCACAATCATCAATAGTGTTTGTGGAAGATTGGTCTTGACAAGCTCGACTAATATAATAATTTGGTCTAAAGTGTGTTTGCATTAAATCATTTGCTTCTTGAAAAGAAACGGTGCCTTTATACCATGGAGTAGGGTGATTCCTTTCTCCTCCTACCATTGCTTCAGGGTAATGTTTAAAAATACCTGGCATAACACCTCTAAAAACACAATAAAAATTGAATTTTTTCGTGTCTCTTAACTTATTAAAATAAACCGCTAAGGCATTCGTTGTTTTTACAAACCAGCCATTGTCTCTTTTTAAAAAGGATTGCCATAGGTTATCTCATAAAGTTCTTTGGTTTATGGGAAAGGGACCTAGTCTATGGTCTTTTACTTGGAATCTACTTCCGGCTTGTATCACTTCGAGATTATTTTCATCAAAATTAATCCTACTTTTTCCTCTAATGTCTACATAACTAGTGTATTGATTTGGAAACATAGGGTTTGCCTGATTTTGCTGTTGTTGTCTGAATGCATTTGAAGATGAAGCCATCTTAATCCTGCAAAAAGCAAAGAGTTTGTCTGTTTTTAACAATTGCCTTGGGTTAGGATAATATTACTGCAGTAATTTTCTAGATAACAAATCTGCTACAGAGTTATCATTGCCTTTTACGTGTTGCCATTCTATTTTATCTATCCTATAATTACTAAGTGTTGCTAAAAATTTAACCCATCTATTTGTATATCTCGAATCTTTATTTTTATTATATCTAACTATTGCCTCACAGTCTGTTATAATGCAAAATTCATATTTGCTAATTAAAAGGGCTTTAAAATGTTCTAAGGCATAAATTATTGTTAATAATTCATAATCTAAACTAGTAAAATATTGATTACTTTCTTTATACTTACCACTTGCATATCTACATATTCTTTCTTCCTTTTTATTGATATATTTATTGGGTTTATAATATAAAACTGCTCCCCGTCCTTCTTTGCATCCATCGGTTTGAACAATTAAATAATCAGTATCTAAGGGTAAATATAAGTCTGGTAATTGTTGAACTTTTTCTTTTATAGTTTTTATTAAGTTAATATCTTCTTTTAACCTTTTCTTTTATAGTTTTTCTGTATTATAAAGGTCCTAGTAGTTTGTTAAGATCCTTAAAATAAATTTTTGCCTAATTTACTAATCCTAAAAATGCTTGAATTTGTTTTAAGCCTTCTAATTTGTCAGGAAAGTCTAAAATCTTTTTGGCTATATGTTCTTGTAATTTCATTTTACCGTTTCCTATTTCCATTCCTAGAAATTGAACATTTGTTTTAAATAGTTCAACTTTTTTCTTACTTAAAATTAAACCATGTTTATTGAATAACTTAAAAACTAGATCTAAGTGTGATAAATGTTCATTCACGTTTCTACTACAAACTAAAATATCATCTATGTATACTAAGATGAAATCATTGTATGGTCTAAAAATATCATCCGTCTTGCGTTGGAAGATACTTGGGGCTGTCTTAAGGCCAAAATGGCATAACTAACCATTCATTTAGGCTTTCGGGTGTAGTAAATGCAGTCCATTTAATGTCTTCAGGCTACACCTTAATTTGATAAAAGCCTGATTTACAATCGAATTTACTAAATACCTTTTTGCCTTGAATTTTGCTTAAAAGAAAGGTCTTATTCGGGATATTGTAACTGTCATCTTTAATATTATCATTTAGTCTTTTATAATTTATTACCATTCTGCTTTTGCCTCTAACTATTTCTGCATGATTTCTAACTATAAAAGCTGTGGATCTATGAGGGCTATTGCTAGGTCTAATTACTCCTAATTGTGTTAAGTCTTTTATGTGCATTTTAAAGTCTTCTGTATCTAAACTACTTGCTTCTATATTTGCTATCTTAACGATATAGTCTGGATTGATTATGTCTAATTTACAATATATTTTGTTTAAATCCCATCGTTTGATAGGATCTTCTCCTATAAAGGATAGTCTTTCTATTGCATTAAGGATATCATGTTTGTTTGTAAAATGGTTTATTAAATTATAACTTATTTGATTTGTATTATAAATGTCTTCGTTAATATTAGTAATTTCTTCTATATTAATTTCTTTTAAATTAAGACATTCATCTAAATTTTCTATGGTTTTTATACAGCAGTTTGTTTTTCCATTACTACAATCGTCACATATTTTATTTTTGCCTTTAAATTCTCTATTTTATTTTTGCCTTTAAATTCTCTATTTTATTTTTGCCTTTAAATTCTATATAAGTCCCACCACGCTTCTGAGCGTACTCTGATGGTGTATCAATATTAATTGGTGTTTGTGTAGTGTGTTGTGCTAACTGGATAAAGTCTTTAGAAATCGTTAGAGTATTATCGTTTGCTAATAAAAAATTAATACCAAGAATAATTTTTCCTTCTGCATGTAAAACGGGTGTACAAAATGCTTGTTTTAGAAGATATGGTTTAGATTGCGTATTACATGGTGTTAAAAAAGTAATAAATGCGTTTGTAATATATTCAGAGTATTGGATAGGAGTATTAGAAAATCATATTCCAGTTATGGGTTTGTCTAAAGTTTTAATGTAATTTGGATTGGCTAGTGTGGGGTTTATAACTGTAATTGTACATCCCGTGTCTATAATTACATTTGTTTCGACTAGTTTCTTATGATGTTTTATTTGTATTCTTGTGGTTATCAGATTATTAAATCTTGTCTTAGTACAGAATTTTTCTATATTAAAATCTTGTATTAATTGTTTGTTGTTGTTTCCTAAACTTAGGGTTTCGGTATAGTTTTCTTTGAAGGTTGACATAGTATCTTCTAATTGTATAACTTTTTGTTTTAAATATTCTAATCTTCTATTAACATTTGTATCATAATACGGGTTTTCGCTTGTGATATGTTTAGAAGCGTTAGACTTGACAATATTTATATTATATTTTTGTTTTATGCATTTAGTGCATGCTTCTCTATAACATAAATTGCATTTGCATCTAACCTTAATGGCTGGATACCAATTGCATATATAACATGTGTTTGTATCTAATCACTTTTCTAATTCACATTGATGTATACAATTATCTTTAGTATTTAATTTTTGTTCAAAGGGTTTAAACATAAAATTATATATGTTTCAAACTTTTTAAAGAATTTATAAAAGTGTCTATTTGATCAGTTATTTCTACAGGAAGAATTTCTTCTTCGTCATCACTACTTAAAGAAATAATATCTTATGTATATTCTTCTATGGATTTAATACTATATATGCTTTCGGTGTCACTTAATGTTTCATCTACTTCTAATATATCTTCGTTTGTATTATTAACTATCATAGCTTTGAAATTATTATTTTTCTGTCTTCTGGGACAACTAGAACTTAAATGGTCTGGTTCTCCACAAGAATAACATGTAATTTTGTTTTTATATATGCATCTATTATCGTATTTTCTAACATGCCGTGGGTTTAAAAAGGGTTTTCTAGCTTTACTTCTTCTCAAAAAATAAGCTTTTTTGGGTTGTTTTTGTTTTCTTAAGGGCTTTCAAGTGTATTTAGGTTTGGATTCTTCCTGACCGTAATGTTGTGGTGTATAGATTTCTTTCAAAAACTTGTTTCATTTTTAAGCTGTCTAGCTATTTGTATATTAGTACATTTAGAAACCAAGATTTCTATAACTTGTTCAAATATGCTACCTAGTGAAGGGGTCCACATAGGGTTTTCATAAGCTTTTTTAATTGTTTCATATATCTCTCTTCCTAAAGCACCTGGTAATTTATTTAAAAATTTATCAACTACTGTTCGGCTGTAAATATTGCCGCTTTATGAAGCAAAATAATAATATTCTTTCATAAATGGTTTTATATTATGTCAGTTGTATAAATGTACTTGTTCTAATTTTCTGGCTGCCTCAGTTTGTATTATGGTATCTCCAGTATTAGGATTTCTTCCGGTTAATATTAATTGTATAGTGTTTACAAAATTATAAGGATTAGGTCCTAAGTCTCCCATTTCTTTTAAATCATTAGGAAATGTTTTTTGTCATTCTTCAAAATTGGCTTTAGCTATTGGGCCTAAGAATTGTGTCATGTATCTTATCATTTCCTCTCCTGTTTCTAAATTATCAGATTGCTTTGTTATAAAATTTGCTACTACTTCATCTTTCCATACTTGTATATAGTTTGTTCTTTGCTGTGGGTCAACAGCAGTTATATTTAAAATAAAAGGTTTGCTGCCTTTTGTATTTTAAAATTTTTTTCTAACAGGTGTTTTTAACCTTTAGGCTTATAGCTAGGTCTATCATACTTAGTATTTTCAATATTTGCACTTTGTCTAGGTAAATTTTTGGTCTTGCAGTTGGTTGAGAAGTATAAAATCTACTGCCATCATTGTTTCTATTATTAGTGGTTCCTGAACCACCGCTTTCATCCATAAGTATGTATAGTGTTTCATTCATTAAATTAAATTTTATATTGTTTGTAGCAATTTGTGTAGTAACAGATTTTGTCTCGGTTGTTATAGAATTTGTTTCTAGTTTTTCTAAATATTCTTCATGTAAACTTTCTTCTATTCTATTAACGTCATATGTGTCTATTGACAGTGTATCATCTAAGTGATCTATATTTTCTAGTATATTATCCATTTCTTCTCTTAGAAAATTATTTTCTTTTTCTAATGTTATATCTTCTTGTCTTATCTTTTCTATTTCTTCTAAGGCCTTATTAATTTTGTTGTCTAATTCTATTTTGTGATTCAGGTTCTGATATATCTACACTAAAAGACTTATGGGAAGGCATTAAGCTTAAATATAAATCATTAAGGTTTCCCTCATGTCTATTTCTTTTTTCAAATGTATATTACATTCAGGTTGATTAAATATGTCAAGACTATCTTCTTGTTCTGTAAATTGTATAAAGTCTTCTTCTTGTTCTGTAAATTGTATAAAGTCTTATAATTGTTTAAAGCTTATTCCCTTTCCTATCGACGCAGTACCTATTGTTTGGTTTAAAATTTTTATGTCAATGTTTGTAAGGATATTAAAATTATTCATCTGCTTCATTTCTTGAATGTTTGGATTATTATTTGCTTCATATAATTCGTAAATCTAACCGACATTCTACCTGACGTATTACGATACCAGAAACTATCTGTTGGTATAGTACTAGTTGCTGAACTAGTTCCTATCATTTTATCTACTTGCCATTCTTGTCTTGAATTTTCTAATAGATCTACTCGGTAAGGGGGTAAAAGTCTAATTCCTCTATTTATAATAAATTTAGTTGTATCTTCTATGCTTAGCTGATATCCTACTTGGCTATTTTGTGTTAATTTTCCTATAAATGTAGTGCAAATTAAAAGGATTTTGCCTTGTTGAAACTCTTCATAGCCTTTAGTCATAATTTTAATTTTAATGTTTCGAGCAAAATCTCTTGTATTTAAGCAAAAATCTGGTGGGCAATAAAATATGCCTCCATTATTATTCATATATACTTCTATAGCTCCTAATATTGCATGTTCACTAGTAAATCTATCATCTACTATAGCTAAGAAAACCTTGGCTCATGTGTCTCTTCTAGTTAATCCTTTAATCCCTATTACAATTAATCCTATGTGTTAGGTTAAAATTTCCTCTAACTAATTCTTGTTCTGATTCTGGATATATATATATATATATTCGGGGGGCAGGAGAACACCACTATCGTGAGGCAGTGGGCTCAACGAGTAACCATACAAACCCACCTGCTTGGTTATCGAGCAAATGATAAAGAACCATCTGAATACTCTTACCCTAGGCCTCAGTCAAAGCTTATGGCATTGATAGATGAAAAAAAAGATTATGAGATGCCAGGCATGAGTTGAGAATTGGTCGGGTGCAAGACCATACACGTTTAGTACCTTGATAAAGAAAGGGTGAAGGGGGACCCTAAAGCCGTTGGTAAACATGTCTAATTAAACTTTAATCTCGTTTATCGTTGTCATGTTAGCCAACTCCCCTTTCATCAGATAGTCTAAGTTTTATACTCGGCAGAATTTCACAGCGCTCCCTTAAAGCTTTAGATCATAACTGTTCAGCCTACTTCTGAGAGTATGGGCGACAAAAGGCTTAGGAGACTGAGCCTTCTCTGTTAATATTTCCTTTGCAGGAATCCCCCTTGACTCTTGAAAAGGAACCAAGGGAATACCTACTTCTAAAAATAAAGGGTCAAAAGCTGGCTCTACCCTAACGCTCTGAGCATCATCACTAAGCTCATAAACATGTTCACTATCTTGGCTAGACATGATTCTAGATCAAAAAAAGAGATTTAAAGAAAGTTGGAAAGGATTTGGAGCTTACTTAAAGGAGAAAGGAGATGATCTTCAAACTCTTAAGAACAACTTAAAATCCTTCTTCAAACGAACCCTCAAATCGCGAACTCTCTCAAAGCTCTCACTTGAAATGAAATGAACTGAAAAAGAATGAGAGGAATTCTCCCTTATGTAGAATTAAACGGGAGATCCAACGGATGTGATCTTATGATCGTTGGGATACCCAAAACACATGACATACATCTAATAATATAGCTGGGGGGAAATTTACCCTTGTACCCTTTGACGAAAACTTTGGCAAAGCGGAATGGAATACTCCTTGGGTCATAGCCTCTGCTCACCAAAGCCGAGCAGACAAGTGCATCAGACCCATGCCTCTACTCATTTAGCCGAGTAGGTGAGCTCCTTTGGTCTTAGCCTCTGCTTACCAAAGCCAAGCAGACGAGCGCATTAGACCCATGCCTCTACTCTGCCAGCCCGAGTAAAGTTCTGAAAGAATTAGAGTAATGTTTTTTATAATATAAATAAGTGTCAGTTTGAGTTTGATGATTTTTGGAGTTGATATGGTATCGTTTCCATATCACATTGAATTTAGCAAAACAAATAATTTAAAAATAGTTTTAATGCCTTTTAAATTCTGATTTTTATTTTTATAATTTTTGTACATATTTTTAAAGCTGTTATAAAAATTATGAGACTTTATTTTCAGCTAGAAACAATTATGGCTCTTTATGGGTTTTTCTTGCATTTAAAGAAATTATTTTATTTGAAAATGTTCAAAATTATATTTTTATTTCTTATGCTATATTAAGCCATAAAGAATGCTTAATGAAGATTATATCATTTCTGGGTTATTTGTAAGCCTCGAAGAGTATGTCTGATCTTCTGGTTAGGTTGGTGTGTGTGGGACCAGTTTTAGGTTGTGTCATTCCGGAATAAGAAGTGAGCATTATTTGGGTAGTTGACATTAGGGTTATGGTGTAACAGTGTAGATTATTTTTTAATAAATGAATTGCCAGTTTAGGTTAATTCAAAGATTTTGGATCAAGGTTGATTAGCTTCCCGTAGCTTAGATCGAGGTAAGGAATTACATCCGAACCCTACTTTATCACTCTGATTTCAAATGTTTTATTTATAACGTCTTTACCAATTCTATTGAACTCTGATTTTATAATTTTCATTAAAATGTAAGAAATTCTATTCAAAATCCCATTTCATTAGATTGATATCATATATCTTCTTCTAAGTAGCTATCGATTTTATTGAACTTCGATATTTTACTGTCATAAAAATATTTTCAAATGCCCGTGAAACCCTAATTTGAGCCTTATAGTGATCATTTGAAATTCTTTATTCTCATATGTTTTAT
Organism: Escallonia herrerae; assembly: GCA_033070095.1. NCBI lineage: Eukaryota > Viridiplantae > Streptophyta > Magnoliopsida > Escalloniales > Escalloniaceae > Escallonia > Escallonia herrerae. The sequence goes on along the minus strand of JAVXUP010002193.1, from coordinate 76,667 downwards.
TTAATTCAATCATTATAAAAATATTTTGAATTGTGTTTAATTTCTTGAATATTGACATGAGTTAGTAAACCTGGGAGTTATAAGGATGGTGTGTATTATTGGCGTTATATATAAGGATAGTCTGTCAGATGGATAGAACTAGTACCTAAATGGACTACTCGGTGTACATGTATGTAAACCGTATCGAGCACTGCTGGTAGACCTGGCAAAAATCTAACCGTACCCGCAGGTCGATCCGTACCCGGTCAAAAATCCCTGGTACGGGTACCTATATTTGCTACCCGTTGAAAATAGACCCGTACCCGAACCGACCCTTAATTTTTGGGTCGGTCTGGGTCGAATGACGGGTTACCCGGCTTACCCGTTTTTCAAAGGATATATAAACAAACAACTTAAACAAGTGCCCTAATTCACTCAGTCTCTCATTCTTCTCTGTCGTCTCTCCTTCTTCTCTACCTCTGCGCGGCCTCTCCTTCTTCTCTGCCTCTGCGCCCCGCCGTCTTTCCTTCTTCAGATCTACCGCCACCGATCCCTTCGTCTACTCTTCCCCCACTCACGGATCTATTGTCAAATCACGAAATCGTCACTACAGCAGCGCCACAATGTCGCCACTTCATCGTCGTTCTTCTTTCCGTCGCCATTCCATCAAGGAAGATCTCCACTCCGTCGCATCGGATCTAGCAGCTGATCCTGGAGATGAAACGACCACCAGATCTGTGTTTTCCGTCGCCACTCCATCAAGGAAGATCTCCACTCCGTCGCATCAGATCTAGCAGCTGATCCTGGAGATGAAAGGTGCTCGACCACCAGATCTGTGTTTTCCATCGCCACTCGCCGGCCAGATCTAAAGTTCACCGTCGTAGATCTTAAAATTTCTTGTTTTTTATTTTGTTTATTGAAGAATCCTGATCTTCAATCTTGAATCTTAATCTCGTGGTGATTGTTGTGTAATGATCTTGTGGTGATTGTTGTGAAATTTTGAATTTATGTTTGTGTAATATCGGAGTAATAGATTGAAGAAAGAGGAAGAACATTTGTTACAAATATATATATTTTTTAATTTATTACCCGCGGATAATACCCTACCCGCAAGGGTAGGGTACGGATCCTTAAAATGTCTGCCCGAAAAAATTCGGGTAAAATATACCCGATCGGCATTTACCCGGATCCGAACGGATTTTACCCGTACCCGGCGGGTATACCCGTTTGCCAGGTCTAACTGCTGGGGTGGCTTTGCTATATTGTACTACTCATATTCAATGTTATCTATTTATGTTTTATTATACCTAAAGTGTATAGAATAACTGTTAATTGAGGGATTGAGTTGATACTCATCCCTATGTTTATATTGAAACAGCTGTGGTTTCAGTTATAAATCCTTTGAAAAGATATTATTTGACTTGAATGTAAAATTGTTTGAATCGCTCGTTTTGTTTAAATCTTTGATCGACTTTACTGGGAGCTCGAAAGCTCACTCTTCCTTTCAGCATGTGATAACCAGTAACAGGTTGCCTGAGTATGGATTAGAGCCGAGTGAAAAAACTTTAAATTAAGTTTTAGTATTGATCGTTAGAACCCCACGTGGGTGAATGCTATTATTTAAAAATCTTTCAGACTTATATTGATGTTTCATCTATGACAGTTACTAAGGATATGATTAATGGTTTAGCTGTTCTGATAATAGTGGTTTATTGGGTTATGAAGATATTATTGTCTTAGTGTAAATGATCTAACGAGTGTCTAACATTTCAAAAATTCTGGGATATTACACTTGCACACACATATTCACGCACACAACACACACATCTTCACTGTACACATCATAGCAGTCCCTTCTTCTTGTTGCTTACACACATACATCAGACAGCGATACCACTCACACTTAGACCACTCTTCTCTCGCTATAGACAGCATACTCAGAAGGCCCACAATACCTACACACATATGAACACACACAACTCACATAGAACACATAAACTGAGGCACGGCATAGCTCTCTTGTCCGAACCATGGCGCATTGCAAACACATGTCCACGGCAGCCTCCATTTCCATCTCACAACCACCACAAACACACACTTATATACCCATTTCATCCAATGTTTCTCAGTTCTTTCTCTCTTTAAAGGCAGCCCCCTCATGGCTGTTTCTACCCCTGCACACAGCCGTACACAACCACGGCAGCCACCATGGCTACCCCTTCATGAATTTCCTCCCTTTTCCTCACTAAAATCAACCAATACGCCCACACATATTGTACCTATGTGCTGCAATATACACAAAAAACATTGAAAATTTTCAAGAGGCTTACCGAAAATGTCGCTAACTTCGCCAGAGTTATATCCACAGATTCCTCTCTCCCTTTCACGAGCACACACCCCACTTTCTCTTCCCCTCTTTCTCTTTCTCTTCTCCCTTTTCTCTCCCTTTTCTGTAATCAAATGAGAGATGATTTTTCCTTCTCTATTGCAGCCGAATTTCCCCACATAAGGTAAGCATAATTTTTCTCCACTAAATTTCTCCTTGTTTCCTCTCTTTCCAAAATAAACGAGTTAACATTATTTGTCAAATAAATCAGATTCTGAATTTATTTTATTTATTTATCTAGTAATCCGGGTTCAAAATTTGTCGTTAAAGGTCTCCAAAAATATCATTTACGCTAATTGTCACTAAATACCACAATCAATATCACTTATAACTATAATCGTTTACTTATAACTCAAGAGGCTTACCGAAAATGTCGCTAACTTCGTGGGAGTTACTATCCACAGATTACTCTCTCCCTTTCAGGAGCCCACACCCCACCTTTTCTTACTCTCTTTCTTTCTCTTTTCCCTTTTCTCACCCTTTTTTTGTAATCGAATGAGAGAAGATTTTTCCTTCTCTATTGTATCCGAATTTCCCCACATATGGTAAGCATAATTTTCTCCACTAATTTTCTCCTTGGTTCCCTCTCTTTCCAAAATAAATGAGTTGACATTATTTGTCAAATAAATCAGATTTTGGATTTATTTTATTTATTTATCTGCTAACCCCGCTTCAAAATTTGTCGCTAAAGGTCTTCAAAAATATCATTTACGCTAATCGTCACTAAGTACGTCAATTAATATCACTTACAACGGCTATCGTTTAATTATAACTTATGATTTCACAGATTTGTCGCTAAAGATCACAAAATTAATGGTCACCAATTCGTCGCTTAAGGTCCAACGGAAAATCAGCTAGGATTTTTACCGAAAAGTAGCCTCATGTTTGGGGTGTAACAGAAAAGCCACCCTCCAATTCATCTTTGTGATTATCATTGCTATTATTCCTTCGCTACTCTTCATGAACCTCACACTTTTCAAAAGGGCCAAAAGTGATCCTCTTTAGCCATAAGCAATGATAGATGAATTAAAGGCCCTCACCAAAACTAACATTTGGGACATGGTTAATTTTCCTTCTAGAAACCTATTGTTAGTTATAAGTGGATTAACACAATCAAGACTCACTCTGATGGCTCCATTGAGCACTACAAGCTCGTTTGGTTTCTTGCCTCTATTGCCAGAATTGATTATGAGGAGACATTGGCTTCTATTGCAAGAATTACATCTCTCAGGTCTCTACCTGCTATTGCCTCTGCTCAAAAATGGGCTTTCCTAAATGGATGTCAAGAATGCCTTCCGTAATGGTGTCCTTACTAAAGAAGTTTATATGAAACCTCCTCCTAGGTATGATCACCCTCCTAATAAGGTTTGTCAACTTCGTTGTGCTCTTTATGGCCTCAAACAAGCCCCTCAAACTTGGTACGCCAAATTTCGTTTTTCTCAAGTAGGCTTCACTTCTAGCCCCTTTGATTCTGCGTTTTTTACCCGAACTACCACTCATAGCACTACTCTGGTGCTCCCTTATGTTGATGACATTATCATTACTAGTGATGGTATTAGGGCTATTCATGTTTTTAGGAGTTTCCTTCACTGGCACTTTAAGATGAAAGACCTTGGGTCTCTTAATTATCTGTGGACTTGAAGATTCCTTACACTCCAGTAGTATTTACCTGTCTCAGACCAAGTATGCAGCTGAGTTATTACAACGAGACAATATCTCTAATGGCATCAAGGTCTCTACTCCTCTTGAACAGATTGTTAGGCATCGTAACACTGATTGAGTACCTCTTGTTGATGTTGATCTCTACCGACAGTTAGTTGGTAGCTTGTTTATTTGAGGTCCAGACATATCTTATGCCACGACTTAGTGAGCCCATCTATGGCTGCTCCCCGGTCTTTGCATTTAATGTCGTACTTCTCGACTGGGCATATATGTCAAAGGAACTATGTTCTTGGCCAACATTTTCCTTCAACTTCATCAGCAACATTGCATGTGTAGTCTGATGCTGATTAGGCCAATGACCCAACAAACTGATGCTCGATGACTGGTATTTCTTTTTTTTTTCTTTTTTTTACTGAATCTCTTATCTCCTGGCATAGCAAGAAACAAGTTGTAGTTACTCGCCTTAGCACCAAAGCTAAATATCGATATTTTCACAAAGACTCATCCACTAGGACACTTTCTTGATCTCGCTTCCAAACTCAAGGTTGAGTTTGCGGGGGGGATTGAGTGTACTAATTATATATTGTATCAAGTATTAGGGTTAGTACGGCAATATTATAGTCCTAGAGTTAGTGTAAAATCCGCTTGTCAATTCTTGGTGTAATACTCACTCGTAGATGATTGATGTCAGAATTTCTCACTTTTCAAGAGCCGTGTAACAATTAGGAATTCCTCTTCCAACTCGTCCTCCCAAACTCTCGTGTCCTTTTGTTTATTTGCTAACATTGTAACGTTATGAATAGGGTTATTCACTTGTTTCACATTCACATTGGAGTACAAAATGCAATTTTTCCTCCTCGAATTTATCGATATACGTGACTCTTTGTGAACGACTATGTCTGTTCTTCTTAGGTCCGGTTCAAAATCCAAAATGGTAACGAAAGCACCATTGCAGCCAGAACGTTTCGTTATTAGGGCTGACCAAGATGCTCTCTAATATGGTTTTCACCAGGATGCCCTCTATTATGGTTTTCATTATATTTCGTCACCAAAAGTTGTCTAACATGTTTAACTATATTATTACTTGTAATATCTTGCAATCCTAAGTTCCTTCCTTAAGGACATGATCTTTATAAGCTAAGAGATTTAAGTGAGAAATTAAAAAGACGGGTTAAAAAGTCTGAAAATAAAGGTGCTCACTGGAAAAGCAATTCTTAATCTGAAATTTGATCAACATTTCATAATCAATCATTGATTGAACGTACAGAAATAGCAAAATGAAAGCAAACATACAAATAAGGTGCGTGCAATTATCATTCCACGAAGAGAGGAAAAAAGTGTAAAAGACAGAGTTGAAGGATGATAAATAAGTAGCAATCGATCCGTTATTCTTCAACCGCCTATCTTCTTGGCGTTAAGAGGATAGCATGAACTGCAAAAAAATGTTGTTCCAGTTAGAAAATGAAGCCATGCAAAAGTACATATGCGGTATGTGCGCATGCTTTCTATTTCTTACGTACAGACCTTGTTCTATTAGCAAGTTGTTCAGTAACCACTCGGAGGAGGAGGAGATGAATGGTAGTATGGAGGAGGCGAGGCTGAGGGTAGAGGTGGGGGAGAGGGAGAAGGAGGCGGTGGGGACTTGTAGTAGTACGGTGGTGGAGGTGAAGGGGATGGAGGAGGTGGGGATTTATACACATAAGGAGGTGGTGGTGACGGAGAGGGTGGAGGGGGAGACTTGTAGATATAAGGAGAGGGTGGCGGGGGTGCAGGAGATGGTGGTGGTGGAGATTTATAGGCATAGGGAAGAGGTGGTGAAGGAGATGGTGGTGGGGGGGATTTGTATAGATAGAAGGGAGGTGGTGATGGTGAGGGTGGTGGTGGTGGTGGGGACTTGTAGATATAAGGTGGCGGCAGTGATGGAGATGGTGGTGGAGGGGAATTATAGAAATATGGAGGAGGAGGTGATGGTGAAGGTGGTGGTGGTGGCGGAGACTTGTAAATATAAGGAGGAGGTGGTGACGGGGATGGTGGTGGGGGAGATTTATAGACATAGGGAGGAGAAGGTGAAGGTGGTGGAGGAGACTTGTAGACATAAGTTGGAGGTGGTGACGGTGGTGGTGGTGGTGGGGATTTGGAGACATAAGGTGGAGGTGATGATGGTGAGGGAGGTGGTGGAGACTTGTAAATGTAAGGCGGAGGTGGCGACGGAGATGGTGGTGGAGGGGATTTATAGACATAGGGAGGAGGTGGTGATGGCGATGGTGGTGGTGGGGACTTGTAGACATAAGGTGGTGGAGGAAATGGTGATGGTGGTGGTGGTGATTTGTAGACATAAGGTGGAGGTGGTGATGGTGAGGGAGGTGGTGGAGACTTGTAAATGTAGGGCGGAGGCGGCGACGGAGATGGTGGTGGAGGGGATTTATAGACATAGGGAGGAGGTGGTGATGGAGATGGTGGTGGCGGGGACTTGTAGACATAAGGTGGAGGTGGTGATGGTGAGGGTGGTGGTGGTGGTGGTGGTGGAGACTTGTAGATGTAGGGCGTAGGCGGCAATGGAGATGGTGGAGGGGATTTATAGACATAGGGAGGAGGTGGTGATGGTGAAGGTGGTGGTGGTGGTGGTGGAGACTTGTAAATATAAGGGGGAGGTGGTGAGGGAGATGGTGGGGGTGGAGAACTGTAATAGTAATGTGGTGGAGGTGATGGTGATGGCGGAGGTGGAGAGTTATAGTTATAAGGAGTTGGAGATGGAGGTGGTGGTGATTTGTAACCGTAAGCATGATCTGGTTTTTGAGATGGTGAAGGTTGTGACTTGTCATTATGCAGTGGTAGTGATGGTAGCGACGATGCATGATCATAGTGACCGTCGTGGTGGTCGTTGCCGCCGCCGTGGTTGGAGCCGGCAGCTACATTAGTTGCTACCGCCCATATTGTCACGGCATACAGCAGTTTAGCCCAGTTAGCGGCCATTTCAGGGCAACTCAGAAAGAAGGGCTACCAGAAATTTCCCAGTAGGTTGTGAATGGTTCTGTAACCGGATGGCCTAACCCCTTATATAGTGCTCCTCCCTTGGTCTCTCATGAATTTGTTTACTGAAATTGGAAGTATGCTAACTACTGTGTGAATGGGGTTCCACTAACCTTCCTGTACATACATGCCTGTAGAAAGTCAAAGCTGAACAGTGAACAATGCTACAAAAGTTATACTTGCGGTGTGGGTGAGAAACTTCCGCATATAAGCAGGTGTTGAAGCCAGTTGGCTGCTTCAGTCTCATAAAAACTGAACCAACAATCCCACAGATTGTTTACTAAAATCTGCTAAACGAATGCAACGAATAACCTTCTTTTGGGTACGTCGGTGGGAAACTGAGTTTATGTGATAACATTGAACTTCTACTTTTCATACTTTTGATTAACCATATGGATACAGTTTACTGTCGTTACGAAAGTTACAGTTCCATGCGTAATGGTTTCATAATTGTTTCGGTAGCATTCTTATTAATCTTTAGCGTTAGACAGCTTTCATCAGCTCGTAATTCTTGAGCGATAGTTTTGTTAGGACCTACTGTCGGGGGTCCTAAAATTTCAGTTCATGGACTAAGTTTAATTAATGACTTTCCATTTTAAACTAGTTGGGTAGATATTTTTTTACTGCACAGTCTCCATGTTAGAGGAGTAGGAGAGTTGTCAATAATTCTTTCCATGTAGATCAGCCCCATCTCCATCGACCTGAGGCAAGTCATTTTCTTCATTATTGAGCATAAACGCGTACGTTAATGCTTAAATTGTCTCAGGCTATGGACCTTCACCCTATCCTCTATTTAGCTATTTAGAGGGCGTTGCAGATTTGCACGTACTTGGGCAATCATGCACTTGCTACTTCTCAATTCTTCTTCCATTTTGAGATCTGCCATCAACATGAGACAGTTCATTTTCCTAGTCATGGCATCTAAGTGCCTATGTGAAATGACAAAATCATCTCAAGCTATGATCCCTCGGTGGGGGTGACCTCTGGCCTCTTTCGATCCTCGTTTCCGCCATTATTTATAGATCGATAAGTGAGGATGAAAGGGAAAGAACACAAATAAAGAGCGGGAACGATGGGACGTTGACATCAAAATCGACTTGCTGATGGGCATCGACAAACGCTCCGGACGACGACAAAATTTAAGCATGCACGTATAAAGCTGAAACATTTTGTATAATTTCTATGGGTATGTTTATACTCCTCGGAATAGTGTGGTTCCCCTAGGATTGTCGGAGCTACCACCTTCTTTTCTTGTCCATTCATATAGAAGGCCTTTTAATAAGCATGCTTTCTTTTCCTTTTTTTGCTTCTTTTTTTCTAGTCTGTTGATGAGAGGCCCAGGCCTAATGAAAACAAAATTACAGAGTAACTACTGAAAGCCTTAATTATCTTTGCCATGGCCTATCAATTAGCCTCCGATTGGGCGGTTGAGTCAACCTTGATATCAAGTGAAATCATGGATTGCAGGATAGCTTATGCTACGGAGAATGGAGAACCAGATTGACCCAAACAAATTGGGGTAAGCATCACCAAGTTTAGAAGTTTTTTGTTGCACTTCACCAATTAACCACAATTTATAGTGGTTCTAGGTACGATTAGCGACAATTTTGCAGAAACCTTTAGCGACAATCTTAACAGTACTTTTTTAGCAGCGTCAAATAACTATCACTAATTATACAAGGGTTTGTAGTTAACAACCCTGTTTGAAAACAAAACTTATCCTCCAACTGCACAACGACAAGCATATACAGATGCAGTGCATGCAAGGTTGTGTTGAAGCATTAGAGATGTTTGTCTAGCAGACTTGGGATGATATAGCCGTCACTTTCATATATCTATTTAAAAGATATACTAGTACTAGTTCAAGGTAATGTACAGTTTTGTAGGTGGTACAACCACTCTAAAGCAAACATTGCTTCAACAACAGCAAAAACTTCTTTGACAACAGGGCTAGCCTTCTGTTTTTGCCTTTGAATCAAAGTCGAAGATTCCTACATTAATCGAGAACATTTACATACTTTAACCCTCGGAGGTGCTCCTCCATACGTATCCCGGTTCAAAGAAGGAAGGAGCCCATCAGGAGGGTGGGTAAAAATAGTATCGAGAATACCGTCGAAGCTTGTTGCTTCCGCAAACACCTCTGCCTTGCCGTAACAAGTAACTAGTTGTACATCGTGCATAATTGTCAGAGGCTTTTTGCCCTCAAAATGGAATGTTCATGTATATGAGAGCCGTGTCCATGGCTCACCCCACTACGCATACCAAAGCCACAGATAGCTTATTCTAATGGTCGGCATGCAAAAACAAGATCTACACTTTTGATAAGTCGTCTGCCTGCACAGTTTGGCTTGCAATAGCACAGACTCGTTGGGCATCACAAAGAAGATTTTGCCGCTGAGATGGGTGAGATGAGATCAATCCCAAGAGCCTTGGGGTTCATGATTATTGAATTCTCCCCCACGATCGATCATGGTTTAAGCAACCACTATCCAAATACCAAATACCATGTGATTCTTGTTCAAACGAGCAAAACAATTGGTCACTAAAATCAAATGACTAGGCCATTTGCACCTTATTTATTTGTACCTGTAGTTGTTTATGTCAAGATCCCCTTTCTTGAACAAATGGCAACGCAGCTAGTCCATTAAGTCCATTTCTTTTCTTCTACTTTTTATAGATTTCCAAGACTTATCGGAACCCAATTAGAATTACGACCAACTTCAGAAAGAACCCAAGATACATCAGGCAGCGTAACTTTGCACTGCATAACAGCCGCGAGATAATTGCAAGATTATTCTCTTTCTGAAGCATAGACACGAATGATGAATCAAGGATTTGTGACTTGCAGCCGCATGTTATATACAGTATATGGTCTATTGTGTGTAATTGCTACAACAGATGACTGAACAAGCTCGCATAAGAGTTGCGCATCGTCGGGGAAAAGTGCTAAGGGAGGATACAACAATTTCATGGACAGCTATCAAACACTAAGCTTGGGGCGGAAATTATTGTCAGTGAAGGGTTTAGTAAATTCATCTATACAAGCCATTCGGATACGTTCAGGCGTTGCTGGATTATCAAGAGGAAACCAAGAGTTGCAACCGCTTTCAGCTCTTGCAGCGATAATGGCATCCTTAATGGCAAAAAAGACAGACGACGCAAGAAAAAATGGAGGTTCTCCAACAGCTTTAGATGAATGAATGGCCCTAACATTTGGAGCACCCTGTTAATCAAAAAGAATAATGAATAAGAAACAGAAATCGTAACTATATGACTAGTGAAACACTAAATGTGCAGAAGTAACTAACCAGGTAAGAACAATAACATTGACTGTTTTATTCTTCTACTTATAAATCGACCAACAGAGTTTAGTTAGATCATTAGCAACATCATCTAGTATATTTCTCGGTGTTGTGGAGGTGTAAGAATGTCTTATAATCACGTAACCATGTACTATGGGGTTTGGGCTCTTGAAGACACTTTACAAATTATATTTTGATCACTGGTGTTCCTTTTGGCATGCTGAAGATTGTTCGTCCTCAATTAAGGACACAGAATTCCTACAGATGGAAGCTCTCTCCTTTGGAAAGTTCAAAAAGAGCTGCTATTGTCACATCTTACTCCATCTAGTGTTGCCTTCTTATTTCCAAGGCCTTCGTGGGAAAAAATACCCACAAAGGTAGTCAGCATTTGACAGCATCTTACAGACAGATGATCTCGAGGAAGGGCGCAAACATACTGGGGGCTCTAATTCCATGCCGGAGAGGGCAAAGGTGAAAATCCATTATGTTCAGCATCTTTCCTTTGGCTCTAGGAGTGGTTCTACTTCTTGCTTGGGATGTAGTGGTAATGCCTAGGGGGACGGCTGACTCTCAGCGGTGAACTTGAGTTAGAGAAAAATCAAAGTGTGCGATAATAATATATGGAAATTAAGAGATTCAGTATTGAATTTCCCGTTCTTTGGGACTCGGTCAGACATGCTTAGCTTAGGTATTTCTTTTATACAGACCTTTAGCATGTCTTGGAATGTAGAAGGCTTTATATCATGTATATTTCAATGGGATTCGCCAATTGTTGGTTTATGTATACCCAAAAGCCACTCTAATACATGCCGAGAGCCAAACAAGCAAAGTCGGGCGCTCCGCAAGTTGAGCTATCGAGTTAATAGACAAGCTAACAACTTAACAACAGTCCACTGGGCCATCTTTAACTTGTTTATTTTGAATCACGTATAAAACCATAGCATTATAAGATTTGGATAAACCAAAACAATTCATAAGCACATATTTGAATTACAGCTAAGTTTGTTCCTCAATGTAATGATGACGGTGATTAGACAGGCTTTTTCATCATCATGGACTTTCGTTTAAAAAATACAACTCCTCACCAAGTTTAAGGAAGGACGGTAAGACATTTACCTTCAGCAACGATACATTGAATTTGAATGGAACATCATTCACAGATGGAATTTTGTAATTTCCAGGCCCACATGTGAACAGGCAGCCAGGGGGGATCCATTTGTGAGCTGCATCGCCCCATTTTAACTCTTCCAATGCTACCCATCCCAAACCTTGAACAAATGCTCCTTCGATCTGTGTGTATATCAAGAATCATAAGAAAATACAATTTCCCATGCGCAAGTAACCAGATATAGTTAATTTTACATAATACGAAGAGCAAATCAGTTAACTGATGAGGATATTGGAGAAATACAAAATTGCAAGGAGTAAGCACAAGCCATCAGGGAAAGACTAATTCCAGTTAAAAATAGGTCGATTGGAGACTAATTCCAGTTAAAATGCTCAGAGATACTGGTTCCCTATATAATCCCGGTCATGAATTTTAAACATTCAGGTTAATTCTATAAGACAGGACAATACATCAGATTAGGTCACCAACAACTGCTAATGGGCTCTAAAAACAAATTCACAAGTCATGGTGACCTAAATACTAAGATAAACCTCAAATATTCAGCAATGAGTATATTTCTAAACAGACTTCACTTACATTACATGGTCTCCGAAAGCTGTATAACTTCAATTATCTTACAAATAGAATTTAAGTAGCAAGAAAACAGGCCGCAGCTAGATCAACTTCCCTTTTTTACATCTACAATCTTTCACAAGAAATTTGTTGCTAAAGCTGAAACTTTATCTCTGTAAGACTTCAGCAACAAAGGTCTGTGAAGGGGTGTGGACTTCGCCTAAATTTACCCGATACTAAAGCTACAATGTGCTACTGGACCAAAATTGAAAGTTCAGGAGTTAATAGAAGGGGAAAAAAATGCAAGCCCTCGGACTAAAGCAGACACCCCTTCAGAACCAGTGTCGGGAAGATTCTCAGAATGGGGCGTTGCTGCAGCAACGAATTCCAGAGATAGTCCTGCGAGTCAAACTAATTTTTAAGGGTCTCACTAAATTAACATGTGCTGCCAGAGGTAGTTCCACAGTCTCAAATTGTCGTTATAAGGTTTACAGCTGGTTTTATCTGCAATCCTGTTTCCGAGAGAAAGCAACTCCTAAGGTGTCTTCTGTGAAGACCAATCCGACTCTCGACAATTTCGAGAAACAGAAGATCATCCTTAAAGGGTTGCCTAGTCCTCACCTCAAGATTTCGTTCTTTCAACTGACCAGTCTGGTGATATCCTGGCTTATGCCTGAAGGATTACAGTGTCACGAACAGCTGGTCTTACTGATGCGTTCAAAAGTTGCTACGTCAGAGTTGGAGAACAGTTCCTCTTTGCTTTATTTAGGTGCATTTTGCAGGAGGAGAATAAGTGCAACTATAGAGGCTTGTTGAGTTTCATGTTATCCACTGACCAATTTTTTGCTTTCCCTATGTTCTTGGGCGTCTGATTCTGGAATTATATCTTTGTTGGATTCTCACCAAAAGCGACACTACGTCAGAGTTGGAGAACAGGTCTTTTTTGTTTTATTTTGTTGCATTTGGCTGGAGAGGAATAAGCACCACTATGATGGCTTGCTGAGTTCCACGTTATCCAATAAACAACTTTTACATTCGCTATGTACTTGGGCATCTGGTTCAGGAAAGGTCTCCCTAGATTCTGAGTTAATATTTTCCTAATGCAAATTTTATCTGTCACAGTTTAGGCGGCCGCATTCAGTTTGGGGGTTTGGGGGCTACCTTTGGCTTTATGGCGCTTTCTTTCGTTAAGTACAAAGTTTTTCATAGTAAAGGATACAAAAGTAAATCTACTGTAGTGTCTAAGATATGTCCCCAGTATCAAATGACTCCTTTAGCAGGGACTAAGTCTCAGTTATTCATCCTATTGTTGGGAAATCAATGACTAGCGTGAAAATCCAATGCAATCGGGAAATAGAAGAGAAGTGTGAGTTGCAACCTGCCCAACATCAATGGCTGGATTGAGAGAGAATCCAAGATCCAAGAAAACATCTGCTGTCCTTGTGTGGAAATCTCCGGTCAATGTGTCAATCTCAATCTCGGCAAATGCAGCTCCGTAGGTGAAATACCTGAATGGTATTCCCTTACCAGTTTCCCAGTCAAAGCCAATATCAGGTGTGATGAAAAATCCATGGGCAGAAAGATCTATCCGCTCCATGTAACATGCATTTGCCAGCTGATAAAAATTGAACCACCATATTTCCCAGTGATTAGTCATCAAATATATTTCTCACACAAATTAAAGACCATCAAAGAGAACAAAATGAAAGAAAAGTTTTGTGAGGTCCATGCATACATTTATTACACAAATTTAAGTAACCACCTACTTGTTGGCCACTTACCATGATGTCGTTTAATTTTACTCTAGGTAGCACGGACACGGACACGGTGTCGGACACCAACACAGACGGGGACACCGGACACCGCAATTTTCAAAAAATCAGATTTTGGACACCGCAAGACACCGCTATTTTTTAATATATTTTTATTTTATATATATATCAAATACATTTCACAATATAAAATAATAACTAAGTCAAAAAAATATTTCTGAAATGTACTGGATAAAATAACTAAGTAAAAAAGAAAAAAAAAGAAAGAAAGAGAGGGACTTTCTTCACTTAATCAGTACTAATGCAAGAAACAGAGGGAGAAAAAATAAAAAGAAAGAAAGAAATGACTATTGTCGGAGGAGAAAAAAAGAAGAAAGGAAGGACTCCTCACTGAAGAGTTCACAGAGAAAGAAACGACGGGGAATAGAAGAAAAAGGAGAAGGGATGAGGAAGAAGGATCTGTGGGTCAGCGACGGCGGCGGAGGACCTCGGGCGACAGCTAATTCGGTATCTGCTGACGGCGACTGCGACTGGATCTGTCAGCCTCGGCTTCTCCGGCAACTGGATCTGTTGGCGACTGAACTCTGGCGACAGCTCCGAGTCAGTAATGGCTCAGAAGGGCACCTGTGAGGTGAGTGAGAAGGAATCGGCCGTGAGGTAAGAGAAGCAAATGGTCCGACACTGCTGTCACGACACTCCCGTGAAGTGTCAGAAACGGTGTCGGAAAATTAAAAAACACCAACGAGTAGTGTCTGGAGGGTGTCGGGGTGTCCGTCCGTTTGGGACACCAAACCTCCACCTAGGAGAGGTGTCCGTGCTTCAAAGATTTTACTCCATCCGCTCCTCAAAAGAGACGCCTTTGACTTATTCGACCACTAGAATAGTTCTAGGAAGGGATTACAGATGACTTTTCCTCCACTAGTGAGTAAAACTAATAGAAGATTTTTTGACGAGTTCACGGGATGAAAAAAACTGATCTTTTAATTCGAACAGCTATTCCCAAAGAAGCTCGTTTTAGGGAATGAGAGAGTATATACATAGTAAATAAGCATTTGTTATTTCATGTTGCCAAATTAATAGTCACAACCGTGTCTCTTATTAAAGATGCTTATAGAATTCCATCCTTTAAGACCATTCACTAGGATCTTGATGAACCTATTTAAGAATTGAAATCCAATTACACTTCATTGGTGTAATTGGACTATGACTTACTTGCTCTGATGTGACCCGAAAATCACGTGTTTGAAACACAGAAAAGCTGAGTACGCCCAATCCCCAACCCCCCACCCGGCCCCGAAGGACACTGAAATGGCTGGAGTCTGGTGCGCTTGACCCCTTTTTTGACTAAGAAACTCTGTATAAATAACTACGTGCAACCAATTTAAGTGGGTATTTCATCGCTCAAATCTAAGCGTATTTCAACCTTGTCCGTGTAAACAATACCATCACTTCAACACAATGTCGAGACCCTAGTCCACCATACAATCAAATCTACCATGCATTATACTCTGATTATTATCATACCATAGAGGGTAAAAACGCGAGTAAGAAAAACCGGAAGCACCTGAAAAGGATCAAAGGAGCAGCCTACTACATGAGTTTCCTGCCCCTGTGGGTTCTGGGAGGGTTAGAAACAGAGCAGAATATTCCATATCGGAATAGAAAAAGAATTGCTTAATAACTGACAGGAAAAATACTTAGTTGATGCTCCAAAGTATCACCAGACAGAAGTGTACCAAAACTACAGGCTGCGTAAAGCTTACAAAGATTCCGAGTTTTCAGTGAACATCATGTTCATAAAATGGATGGTTGTTCAGAAGGCTAACGTAGACGCTATAGCAATCTAAAATTATACTGGATATTTATGCTTGCACAACAATCGAAGGAGTAAATCAGTGAAATTTGGGATATTTTGCAAATACGAAATGCACTTTGTACATTACTTATTCAAGATGGTAGCCACAAAACCAAAAGGAAGAAATGGAGCCCAGAATGGTAAAAACTTTAGATTAAAATGGCTAGAAACGATTTAGGATCATGGCTAGAAGCTTAGTCGCACAAAGCGGGGGCGGGGACGAGAGCAGGAACGGGGCGGGGAAGCGTAAGCACCAAGAAGAATCTGAGGTTCGGAGTGGCTTGAATAAATAAATGCGTAAAGAGTATTATCATTTGTTTAGTATAGTTTACATAGCCAGCAACAACAGACAAGGAGGCTTTAAGGACTTGAAAGAATAGAGAAACAAGGATTTGAGTTGAAAAGGGCATGATTTTCAGGTATTGTCTCATTTGTTCCATGCATCTCTATCCAGCTAACGGGATCAAGTTCCCATTTTAGCTTGGGACGATATCTCATGGAGCTCCTAACTTGGGATCGCAAAAGCGAGTTTCCGAGAGAGAAACGTCATCATATTAGGAGTTTCTTGCAACTAAGGCGAGAAGTAATTTCGGATATTTTAGTAGATGAATATAAAGCTACATAGGTCATAAGATTCCACCACTTGGCCAAATTAGATGATGCATATGCTATGCCGAAGTAATGTCACATAACAACCTCTACTAGCCCAAACTTGAATTAAACCCAATGGTTGAACTCTCCTATATATTCTTGTTTGCTAAGAGTTTCTTAACCGTCACACACAACAAAGGTGGTAACTGATAACTACATTAAACTTTCCAGCAGCTCCTTTTTGTTGCAATGCAATTTAAAACGACAGGAAAAGCAAAAAAGTCAAACAAAAAATTCACAAAATAGAATGCAAACGAAAATAGAGCAATAGACATAGAAACTGATTATTGATGCTTAAAGTCTTCCAGATGTACACTTATATGTAACTAAATATGGAATAAATAAAAACGTATCAGAAGCTATACAGTAAAGATTAACACTACCTCCGCGAAAGAGCTGAAATTATGTCTTGCGCCAATAGGCTCCATTCGTGCTTTTATTTGCTCACATGCATCTAAAACTGCAGCCCCATACATGTCAGAACTCGCAGATGCAGCAGTTGGAGATGCATTGGGCACCTAATTTGGCAATGAAAATAGTTGATGAACATGGAAAATCAGGTTACTAACTTAAAACACATACAGATAAGACATATAATTACCACATCATAGTTGTATGGTATCAACTAATAAGAATGTGATGACACAACTAACGAGAAGCTTCCATAAGAAAAGTTGATAGAAAAATACAACAATTCTATTAGTCTTGTTCATGCTTCTACGCAAGACCTCCAAAAGGTGAGAGAACAATCCTTAGTTTGGCTATTGACTCAAAGTTTTAAGAAGATACAGTAAAATCTATTTTTTGATACTGCAGCATGTATCATTCTGCAAATAAATTTGTCTATGCAGGACCACCCCCAGGGTAGCAAGGCCCTTTCTTACCCCTCCAGCTAAAGAAAGAAAGATATGTTCTCAAGGTAAGAAAGCACACAAAGAAGAACTTGGGAACAAAAGATCTCCAACATGAAAATTGCAACATCAGTTCCATGTCCACTTCTATGTTGGCAATCCTCTTACTACATACAGCCTCACTATGCATGTGCCTTGATATGAATCATCAAACATGAGATACAAGTACAAAATGATAAGAAGGTATGAAACATTGGCATGTTCTTCTGAGAAACATGCTTGCTTGAGATATTTTTTTAGAAACAATCTTGAGCAATATTTTATGCCAGGTCGACACAGACTTTAAGTCAGATCAATGGTGCACGTGTAAATATACCCAGAGCAGATAAACCTAAGTGTTACAATTTATGGCTTTGTCAAAGTCTACGGCAGTTGGTGTGTTTGGCTTGGGTGTGACAAAGCCAATTTCTTACTCCATGCCTCTATTATCATGGGCCAGATTCTCCCCTTCATTGTCCCTGCTAAATCCCCATCATAACCTTTGCTGAGCACATAGGTGGAACCAAAGCCAACTTAACTGAAATAGAGCACCAGAAGTGTTACAATAAATTATGGCTTTGTTTAATAGTCTACGGCAGTTGGAGACTTTAAGGACTTGAAGGTTGAGTTGAAAAGAGCC
Source organism: Escallonia herrerae (assembly GCA_033070095.1). NCBI lineage: Eukaryota > Viridiplantae > Streptophyta > Magnoliopsida > Escalloniales > Escalloniaceae > Escallonia > Escallonia herrerae. Next base: position 58,819 of record JAVXUP010002193.1, on the reverse strand, counting down.
AATTTTCTTACTTGTTCCATGCATCTCTATCCAGCTAGCGGGATCGAGTTCCCATCTTAGCTTGGGACTCCCCTTCATTGGGATCGCCTAGAGATCCCCATCATAACCTTTGCTGAACACATAGGAAACTGGAACCAATTGATCCGCACTAACTTAACTGAACAACCAGAGTACAGCATTGAATTGCTAGTATTTTTCGCGTCGATCTCGGGCCATAACAAAAATCAATTAACATCCCAAGGTTCTGAGAGACTTCCAAGAAAATTGAGGCATAATTTCCTTCTTTACACAAGATATGCACACATGCAATATAACATCGGACAAGAATACCTCGCGTATTTTTAACTGTTGAAGTTTATGAGGTCTATGTATAATTAATTCCACAACTTTCCAATCAATGCCTGGATCTAACCTCAAAACTTTTGCAAATTCTCCAGAAGAACCACCACTCTTTGCTCTTCACCTGCCCCCCCCCAACCCACACGCACACACACACTCCCGCCTTTCCTTTCTCTGCCAAAGTGAGTAGTTCATGTTGCAAAACAGAATATATAAACCCTTTTTGAGGTAGTCTTCAGCAATGCAAATAGTATATAAATCAAGAAATAAACAATATCATACCAGACGATCCAACTTTACTGCTCGATACCTTGTCAGTACTTGTCTCTGATATAAATACAGAACTCAGAGGAATATTGAAGGAAGAAGCCGCAATCTGAGCAACTTTAGTATGTAATCCTTGCCCCATCTCAACACCACCATGTGTAACTAGCACAGTTCCATCAGTATAAACTTGAACAAGCGCACCAGCCTACAGTCGATAAGCAGAAACATTTAGTTCCTATTTACATCAGCTGTAAGACCATAAACAGACAGAAAAGCCCCTCAACAACAGTGGGGGGAACGCTATGTGCATCTAACCCGCCCCAGAACCAGAAATGGTTGGAACCTCATGCACTGGGCCGCCCTTTTATATGACAAAAAACAGAATGTAGGCCGATTAATATAGTTCTGTAGTTTTAAATATTTGTACTTGTCTTAGATTGCAGTGGAAGGGCACTTGGGAGGAAACAGACTATTTTTAGAAATTGAACTCGCAAAAAACAGTACAGATCTGTAATAGGTAATTAACCACCTTCTAGTATCAGGAAATAACCTAAACTCGCCAAAACCATTTTTATATGCTTACCTGGTTCATGAACTTCACCGTAAAGGATATGCCAAAATTTGTTGGAATCATGGCTACTCCACGCTTTTTCCATCTATTATGAAGATTAAACTGTTCAACTTCTTTCCGAGCATTCAAAAAGTTGCAAGATGACTTCAGTTCATTCCAAACCCGCTGCAGAGTACAGTGTTCAATTCTCTGACTGTAATGCATTACCGATCCTTCACTAGCAAAATTTATTTCCTGAAAGAAATCCCTTTCAAATAATCGCAACAATAATGGCTAGGTGGCAAACTCATCCGAGAAGATTAAAAATCTACATAAGCAACAACAAGAGCTCAACAAGAGCACATAACTTACCCTTATCTCTTCTGGGCTTTTGCTAACTTCCGTGGCTATTCTCTGAATCCAATTTTCAGCAATTAGCATACCTTGAGGACCACCAAATCCACGGAATGCAGTATTACTAGGAAAATTTGTGAAGCAAACCCTTCCACAAACCCTGACATTTGGTATGTCATACACATTATTTGAGTGAAACATAGCGTGTTCAAGAATAGCAAGAGATAGGTCGAGTGAATTTCCAGCATTGTTGAAAATTTTGAGATCCAAAGCAAGCACCTTTCCATCATTTGTAAACCCAACCTAATCACAAAAGTAAAAGCTTAGTCTAAGTGCACCAATCCAGAATAACAGATCAATTAAAAGTCATAAATGTGCGAGAGCCTACCATTTCTCAACCCTAGATTATACTGCACAGAATTTCTCAATCTGCCCGATGTGCTCTTGTTTTTTTCCACAGGGAATAGCTTTTATGAGCCGTAAAACTGTACACTAGGATAAAAAAATTTGATGGAAAATCTTATTTACTCCTATGTATACCCATGCCTAATTCCTATGTCATGCTTCTAAGGCAACAACTATTCAGTTGGTCTTCAAGTGTACAAATAACATGTCAGATACATCGCCACAATCAATTTTTAGAAAAAAAAAAACCTACCTTGTACTTTCCAAGAAAGCTATGACGCTGGCCAGATATCATCATGTCTACATCCCTGTCTAATGTTATTTTAACTGGACGATTCAGCAGATATGATGGAACGGCAGCCACAGCAGCAATGGAAGCTGATCTTGTCTCCTTCCCACCAAATCCACCTCCAATACGCTTGGTCTTGCAAACTACTTTTGACATTGCAAGACCAAGAACGTGAGAAACGTACTTTTGGTGTTTTTGAGGAGCCTAAAATAAAGAGTAGCAAGTCATTGGTTAAACACAAGAATAAAATCCATCAGACAGATACTAAACTGACGTGTCAACTAATAAATAGGAGATGAATCTTGATGTAAAGATAAACCTCTTAGACGGACTTCTACAGAAGTCAGCTCAATCATCTATAAGAGAGAAATGAAAGAGGGCAAGAGGATAAGAGGCATAAACTATGATGCAGATGATATTTCAAATGGCATAAGATGGAGAGCCCTTATTGGTCACTTCCAAAGGACCTGAAGCCTCATAAATTTGATTCATAAACTTTAAAGATCTAGGGGTGTAAAAATTTAAGAAAACCCTATCAAAAGTTCCAATAAACAGAAAGAAGGACAATGTACTACGTACATACATATAAATGTGTGTGCAAGTGCGTGTGAGTGAGTGAGTGAGTGCGTGTGTAGATATGATAACGAGTACTCCAATAACAAAGGGTTCCAAAGCATGTTAGTAAATGACAAGTTAACCCCTCTTAATAGAGGCAGGCAGGAAGATTCAATATGTATATCAAGTTATCATGCTTAACACTATGTGGAGATACAAATCAATGAGAAATGATCAAGGTGAACCACCAATTGAGAAGGAGCACTCTCAGTAACTAAAAACTTCACATAACGATCTTCAGCAAAAGTACAGGGACGAGTGAATCAAAGCAAAAAAAATAATAATAATAAGATTAGCTAGAAGCTAGAAAGGTCGGGAACGGAATTGCTTTTTGCTTCCTAGTCTTATCTGTGGGATGGAGCTGTTCACTTGATGGAAGACAGTAGGTAATCCAAAAATAGAAATAGCATGCATGTTGCAGTAAACCTTACAATGGGACCAAAAATGCAAGCGGAAAGAGTCGAAAACAAGGCGTGCGAAAGAAGAGCTCGGATACCATGTTTAGTTACCAGTTTCCAGAGTGGGCCACCATCAGCACTATCCAGCTTCGTAGAGTGATTTTAATGCTTAGAGTGACTGATCTAGTCAAGTGAAATAACTTCCCGAAATGTTTCAAAAATTGAAGTACACATAAACATGCACATGTAAGTATTTTGAGGTGTGCGGGAAGCCCAAAAAGGGTAGATGAAGAAATGCCATTCTCTGTGCAGCCCATTATTTGTAACTTGCGAATCTGAGCCCATTGATTAGTCATTATGACCTCCTTAACAAAAAGCTGGGAGAAATATAATTGCCAGACAGAAACGTTGTTGGACAAACAAGTCATGTATGCTCCCAAAAATTTGGAGTCTATGAATACAACATTAAGAAGTTGGCACCACAAAGGAATTCTAAAGTTCCTGTAAACTTGACTGTCTTTTAGGAGTTTTAGCCCGAAACGCAATTCCCAGTTACTCTTCTTTTTGATCCATGAGTGTGGTATGCTTGATTTACATTATCCGTGGTTTGGGCCCTAGGGAGTCCTTAGGTTGAATTCATTTCCGTTTAATACCTTAACACTTGTATCACAAAGCAGGGAAAGAAGAGAAGGACCTTTAACAGATAAGGACAGGTATAAAAGCCAACAAAACATATGACACCATAACCCAAGGCTTCCTCAACTGTAATCTGCATTTGTAGATTAGGCGAACCATGTTGTATTAGATCAACATTTATATTTCTTAAAAAAAATGATCTGTGCAATAAAAAAAGAAGTAACATATAATCCAATAATATGAGGGATGTAGGAGAAGTTCAGTTTTCCAACGAACATATTCTTTCCAGAAACTTACGCTCATCAATAATAAACTGAGTTTCACTTCCATGACATGATTGAAATGGAGTTTCACATAGCCTTGAAGCTGGAAATTACCTGCGTTGATGAGATCATGTGAACCTCATTGCCACCATCCATTGTCCATATCAAACTGCTATGTGGCTCTAAGTAAAAGTGCTCTTGACCTCCAACTTGAACCTCCCCTTCTATGACCTTGTCACATTCACCTGACCTGAAACAATGTTCAACATCTCCTTTTGTCAGAATCCTCTCTGTATTGGGATGAAAACTTTTGGACTTCACGGCTTCCTCGATTGATAAGATGGCTGGTAGCTCTTCATACTGAACATGAACGTTCCTTGCAGCAAGTTTTGCATTTTCATGTGTATCAGCAACAACCACTCCTATAACCTGCATAAAAATTTGGACCAAAATTTGTTTACGTACAAGTAAAAGATAAGGGCGTGGTTACCGCAATTGAAATTTGTACTTCATAAGAGACCATTTCAAGGTCACAGCATGTGGGACTGTGACTATGCAACTCAAATGTTAATGCAGTCACATTTGTACTGATAAATTCATTTTAGGAGATCCTTTAAGATTACTGGTCTTTTCTTTAACAAAGAAGATATTTTGTCCAATGAGCAACCAGTAAAATCTTTGAAAGAATCTCTTTTGCCAATCCAACATTGTAAATATGAGATTCCTAACCTGGCCCACGCAAGTGACAAGTTCTGAAGCAAAAAGCTGCTCGTCTGCAATAATTGGCCCTGTCATGTTATCACCTGGCACATCATTAACGTAAAAGATTCCTGCAAATCCAGCTGAAGACTTGGCTTCCACATCATCTATTGCAAGTATACGCGCATGAGGCTTTCTACTCGTTACAAAAGCAGCGTGTAAACAGTTGGGAGGAATTGGTGTGTCATCAGTATACTCTGCCTCTCCTGTTACCTGGAGAATTATGTTAGCATCTGTATCAGAATGCAGTTTTCTATACAAAAGCTACTTAGCACATTAATGACTGCTTAAGGATCAGAAAGCCTAATAGCATTAGAAATTCAGTTGATTTAAACATTAAAGCCAAAAAAAAAATTCATATCATCAAGAAACCCCTCACACGTGCCAGAAAACTTGACACGGATGTGCTACAATTATTAGAAAGCTGGGGTCCAGCTACAAGAGCTACCTAATTTAACACCTTGTTAGCAACTGCTAGCTCAAAAAAGAACTACAAAATTTTGTACGACTACTACATATGTGAGTGTAAAAAAATTTCTTGAAGCTGTTGCAACGCGAATAAGAAGGTACCCGCTAACGACTAAGCACATATATCATGCAAAGCGTAGAATATAATACGCGTAGACTAAATGAGTGGGTTTATAAAGGGTTATCCTTATTGACAAACCGTACAAAATGACAAAATATACATTATGATGAGTGTAACGCATAGACAGTGACTTTTTGGGGCAGTAGCGCACTTGGCCCTTAGCAGTCGTATGCTTGTAAACATCAGAAATTACAACCAGAACATGGAGCCCCTCGGTGCAACTAGAAGGCCATCTTCAATCCTAAATTGCAGCTCCTATACTGCTGCTGGAAGCAGATTAACGATAATATTTGTTGGTTGACCTTTGGCCTAGTCCCACCTACCTCGCTCTGGAAGACATCGGTTATGACCTCATCTAAATGCAAGTTCATCAATTTATCAGGTAGCAAGAGACTCGAGGAGGCTGTATAGACAGGACTTTATGACATTCAGGCGGATATCAAAAACCAGCAATCTTAACGCAGTTAACACAATAGGTTAAGCAACATAACTAGAAGGCCAGCTGTTCCTATTCATCTCATCATAATATGTCATTTGAAATTTATTCCTTTCGCTCAAAACTGATCCAGAAACGATGCTCCAAGGTGCGAGAACTTAGGCATTTACTTGAGAATGGAGAATTTGTAGGTCGAGGTCCTAACAGACAGCATGTCATGGTTAGCAGATTCCATGTCTAGAAACATATGGTAGCTTACCAACTAAGTACCTTGAACTTCTATAGGAGGCTCGACCTCGAACTAGCGCTTACAATAAGTGCTAACTATTTATACTTATGTACACGTGTGTGTGTGTGTGTGTGTGTGTGTGTGTGTGCACATGTGTGCATCTACTAGTCCTTGCAAAACTTGGAAAATTAGTTGAGAATATAATGATGTAAAAGGGCAACAAACTAGGACACAGTATTAAGTACTATAAGCCCCAAAACAACCAAACATATAAGCATAAATCTTACAAGCTAAAACCAAAAATTCAGATAAAATGATAAAATAAAAACAATGTTTTCTCTTTTCCTCGCATCAGGAAGAACACAAATATGCATGCTTTGGCAATTATTACATGCCTGCCTAGAGAAGAATGCATACAATATGGTCTATCCATGGTTTTAGTGTGATCACCAGTCCATACCTGAAGTCGGGCAGATAGATGAACCTCAGGAGCCCCCACAGAGGTCCCATGTTTCCTAACTTCAAAGTCCTGACTTCCCATGACGGACGGTCGATGAAATGACTGTACAGCTGAAAGATGAGATGACGGTATGCTTTCACCAAAATAATCCTGTCCATCCATCTCATGAGAAACCCACAGGAAAAATTTAAAGAAGAAGCTTAGGGTTAAGGATTTTCTGAACTCCACCATCCCACCTGGTGCATCTTCCTTGATCAAAATGTCCTGCTCCAAGACAGCTAAAGCACCCTGCAACAGCTCCTGTTCCAGCTCTTCCCAATCAAAAAATCTTTTGTTCTTGATGCAGAAAGTGAAAGAGGGGCAACGCCACCATAAACAATTGCTGCATCGGAAACTATCCACCTTTGATCTTTTACTTCAAAATAAACACGCATTCCGGCATTCACAATTGCAATATCATCATCCCTCCTATGTGCCTGTTTGAATTCTTTCACATGCTCAAATGGCCGAGTCCAAGGTAAAAAGATTGATAGTAGAACTTCGCCACTAGCCAAATCCACCTTGCGATAACCTAGGAAGAAATTCTCTGCGAGTACCGTTCGTATATTTCCTTTGAAATCAATGATTCGGAACTTTGCTCCAGCAGCCATCCAAAGAGGGTTCAAATCTGAAATTGGACTGGCTGTACAGATGTTCCCACCAACAGATGCAACATTTCTTATCTGTGTTCCAGCAAACCATTTTATCTGTTCAATGAAGGCTCTACAAGAAGAAGTTTCATCTGGAGCACGCTCGGCTGTAACCTTTCTAAGAACGCTCAGAAGTTCTGACAGTCTAACTGCAGAACCTATCTCCAAGCCATCCTCCTTTGCACTTAACACATTCAGTTCAGGTACATGGGTAACAGATATCAAAACAGGGTAGCGTATTCTCTTCAACCTCATTTCTATTCCAACCTCCGTATTCCCTACAACTAATTTTGCATCTAGGTATCTTACTTTTAGGTCTAACACGTTTTGAAGTCTTAAGGGCCTATACCACTTGAGCCCCCCAGATCCACACAAATTCAAATAAGTCAATTTTCTTAATAGCAGCTCAGGAGGGAATATAAGCTCTTTGTTGGTGTATGAACTTCCATCAATTTCACTGTAAGAAATAGGTGTAAGGCCACTGCCACAAGCCCTACTTCTTTCTCCATCATTTGCAGCCTTTGATCCACAAGAACAAGGCTTACCGGTGGATGGGCAAAGGAACTCACCTCCAGTAGGGCCTTGAGCATTGGTATATAACGTATCATTAGTTTTGGCAAAGACTCGAAATGCATCGACAATTGGTCTGTAACCTGTGCACCGACACAAATTTCCTGCTAGACTTTCTTCAATCTGCTCTTCAGTAGGTGGCACTTTGGACGACCTTAACAAAGCATACATAGACATGACAAAACCAGGAGTACAAAAACCACACTGGGAGCCATGGGACTGTGCCAACGATTCCTGCACAATATTTTGGGAATGTCAGACACAACAAAGAAGTATGCAATCAACAACTTAGCAAAGTGTGTTATGAAAATATTGTCGATCCATATTAGTGATGTGGAAAATTCAACTATCAAAAAAGCAGAGAATTAAGAAAGCAAAACGTGACTTCAGAAACAAGTCTTTGGAAAATGTCCTCAGCCTCCCCGTTGAAGGTTATAAGCTTTCACTTTCTAGGCATAAAAAAGTAATCCAGTAACTATGTCAACCATCAAACACTAACATCTTCATGTACTTGAACTGTTCGTCATCTCAAAAGACTATAAGAGGCAAAAATCATCTATGATCAAACAAGTTGTAAATTATGGACGCCCCTCAGCAAATCACATACCATTAACCAAGCTAAAGCGCAAACGTTGACTACTCATTTATCACCTCTTCCAATTGGTAATAAGGAAATGTTATCCCCACCCCCTAATATGCTTTTCAACCCATTTCTGTCGCAAAAATATCATCTTCTGACAATTGTATCCTATCAGCAACAAATAAGGAGGTGGCATAGCGTATGAGGGGTTGGATACAGCTTCTCCCTAGTACTATAAAGTATGTTATTCAGAAAAAGGTCACTTTCTAATTAATCAATTATATATAGAACTAAACTGATAATAGGAAGACAAATTTCAAATATGAAGTTCAAGCTGCAGAACTAAAACAATAAAGCCATACGAAGCAACTAAATAAAGTACTCGACTCAAGAAATCTGGGGGTCAGCTGAAAATGGATCATCTTTTTGTTATTTTTGTCAAGGACCATCTTCTATTGACAGAAGAATCCATGTGTAAACAGCATGGATGTGTTGTGCGGCATAAGCGACATGGTGTGCATCAGCCTCCTGGAGAAGATTCAGGCTTTGCCTGAAAGCGATCAGTCTCATCCTTGGACATAATAAGGCAAATGGAGTTTGGAACAGTAGGTTAAGCCCGTAATGTTAAGAAAAATTGAAGGTGATAGCCAGTATTTAAAACCAGAAGGAGCAATAACGCAATGCTCAAGTGATGAAGGCACGTTGGAGACCAGGCTAACAAGAATGTGATCTTGCATCTGAAGATCACTACGGTGGATTATGCTGATGGTGTGTCCCGGATTGTTTGACTGAATGGCCATATTCATTTAGGTGGTAATAGGGAAATAATAAGATCGAACCTCCCAAGGAACAAATGAAACAATGATTTGCACTCGGTATGTAGAAATGGAAAAGAGATGTTTTCGTTTCATCAAAACATCCATCTGATCTACTGCATCAGGTATAATTGTAGCAGTTCTTGGTTGCTGAAGTCCCAAGGAGCTACAAACTCTAACTTGTCTGATGCTTCTTAGGCCAAATACAAAACTACCTACAATATAGTAAAGAGAAGAAGGCACAAGTGGTTCTTATTTCTTTTCAAGTGATTGAACGATCTTTCAGTGTTTCTCTCAGAGGTAAAAAGGAGAGGCTCTTGTGCCATTTGATCACGTTGAGAGAAGCTACAGCATAGGAGACAACAGTTGAAGGAAAGAATGAACCGAGTGCTAACTTTCCTTCTACTTGAGTAACAAGAGTGGGCAGAGAATTGTTATTCACTGCCAATAGATAGTAAATTAAATAGTCAAAAAACAAATCAATTAAGATTGTTCTTTTCTGGTGTAAGACTATGGCAACAACATCAGAAAACATCCGCATCTGTGGCTAAGATGCACTCCAGTTGTGTTCTTTGCAGTGCAGCTAATCTGAGGTGGAGATACAACAGCGGACATAAAAGAATGTAACTTCTTTTTATAATAAGGACCAAGGAATACAAAAAGCACTTCCTCCAGGTTTGTGTTTTGAGTCTTCAGGATATAAGAGTATATAAATTGTAAAAGCTCCATATTACTAAAGCATTACTAAGAGCTATTTTGACACAGTTCTTTAGGCCATGTTACATCATGGTAACAGAAGATGCAAATTTACAATGTACATACAACTGTGAACAACAAGCTACTGGCAAGATCCCAGTTCTTACTCCCAAAAGCCACTAAGTATGTTTAAATGCACACCTGAGCCTGTGCTAAGTATATACTTTAAAGTGGAGATTGTGATCAGGTAAGATACTGGACACTTGAGGGATAGTTTGTGCAATACTGGTGGTTTTTTATGCACGACCTTCTCACTTTTAATCTAACTAAAAAAATGATTTTTAAATGTTATGATGCATAAAGTTTGCACTCAGCAAGTTTCGTAATCATATCATCTAAAGCTGGATGCATTCAGAAAAATAGCTTGGGAAAGCTTGACGGTAAACAGGGTCTACTCTCAAGCTATTGCGCATTTACAGGACAATATAGCTACCAGGTGTCTTCCAAACTTGTCATCTATCCAACTCTTTTTAATCCAGTAACTGTAGTTTTTCAAGCTTTAAGAAAATAACTCCAGTAAGCCCCAGAGACTGTCGCAGGGAAACTTAGGACTAAAGCACCACAAGAAAAAACGTTGTACCTGAACTGGATGTAATTCCCTTCTACGACTCCCAACTCCCTCAACGGTTATTACATGCATCCCTTCAACAGAATACAGAGGAGCCAAGCAAGCGTTAAGAGCGTGGTGCCTAAAACAGTACTTCACAATTAGAAATTCATACTAGAGCAAGCCGACGCCAATATAGCGTGAGACTTACGCAGGCTGAAAGAGAGACGATACACAGAGAAATATACTTCTTGCAAAATCAAGCACTACGTCTCAAATCCCTCCAAGATAGGTGAGCAAAAGGTGTGCAAAAAAAAAAGAAAATATCTTGGGTCGGGAGCAACCAATGAGGACTAATGGTACATTAATGTATAGTATTCACAAGAACATGCATACATGATTAAGTTTTACATAAATAAAATGATGAACGATGTCCGGGAATTCATTATGCATACCCTAAACTCCTTCCCCAAACTATACGCCAACCCTAAGCTCCTTTCCCCTCATATGCAGCGTATGTCTTGATAAATTCCCAGAGGATTCACATCTCATGCCCAGTTATCAGCTTTAAGGGGATCACAAGGTAATTGCATTTTTTATTGAATGCAAAAAATTAGTCTACCTAGAAAGTGTCTGTAATCTATCATTAAGTAATTAATCAAGCAATTGCAACTTCTGTTGACGAACTCTGAATGTTATCATGGAAGAAGATAATCAAATATAACTTCCACTTACGTGTACCCAAACACATAAAAATGCATGAAGGCAAGCGGGGGAGAGGAGAGAGGGAAACAGAAAAACCTAAACAGTATTTTATATATATAATATATACATAATATATACGTATATCTGTATATAGGTGGGTACAATTGTACAAACATGCACGAGCAAGAGAGACTCACACGCATTTCTTCAAATTCCCATCGAAGTAAGAAGCCATCACAGTGCATGCCCCACAACCGCCTTCACCGCAGCCTAGCTTTGTTCCAGTCAGACCTACATCTTTATCACAAAAATAGGGGTGTAAAAGACAAAACAATTAGATCAAACTAGGAAGGTGAAGCAAAAGGATCACATCTTTTTCCTGTAAAGGGAGATAACAAGTAGTTGAATAAATTCATTTGAAAGATGAAAAGGTCAAATACAGAGGATCACGGAAACCCTCACAACTGGAAGCACAAGACCGACTGACTATAGAATAGGAAAAGAGATCGTCTTTTTCACCACAAGAAAATTTACTAATCATAATCAACAATAGCACATAACAAGCAAAAGTCAAGAAGAAAAAAGAAGGTGATGCAACATTATACACAATGATAAAGTATGTTAATACTGTGTCTACATACATACATATAATGCATATATACATAGGACATATACATGTGGGAGGATAGGACCCGATACACATCAAGCGTGTGGGCATACCAACCATTTCAGCGCATCTCTAGCGATGCATGCACACCTGCAAAATGGGTATTTCTCCAGTAATAACACTAACAACTTTAGATGGCAGTGCCCAAATAATTTCCCTTTTGTGATGAGAATGATCCTGTCGGAAGTATTACGCAACCAATCAGAGTATCAGACATAAGCCAACCCCTAGAGAAATGGATAATGGAACAAATCCGTAGCTGCAAGAGCCAGGAGTAAAGGAAATTAATGTGGCTCCACAGAAAGCTGGCCCACACTTACTTCATGGAGCCAAAGATCTCTTGCTCAAGGATAAACGAAACCTTATTTCTCCTTACCGCGTATTTCCGTATGGAGATTGCCACTAAGAAGCTTAATGCCCTCCCATGCAATAAGACCAAAAAGATAGGAGAGCAAAGTTGACTTTCGCAAAATCTTAAGCTCGGGGGAAGGCCTAAATTTAATCCTTACAAGAGTATTTCCGCTTAGGGCGTCCCGTCTAGCATCTTCTCTTAGTCCCATGCTAAGGCCACAGGTTCCAACTCACAGGTCAGCCCGGCAATGGGTCTGACCACCCACTGCGGCTGGCTCCGCCTCCAAGCAAGATAATGGTCAGGATAATGGTAGGATGTGACTTAATACAGTCCACTTGTTTGAAAACAGTTTGCCCTTACTGTACGTAGCTATTTCAAAAAATTGCCACGTCTCTTAGGATCAATTTTTGGGACAATGGATGGGATCCTTATCATTATTGGACTTTGCCCCAATACCACTGATGCAGGACATCCCTACTAGCAGGAAAAAATAAGTATTTTACTTTCGCTTACATTCATTAAAATCGTAGCTTTTAGCTTTAAAAGACTACATGTCTACATCTTAAAGTGGACAGGATGCTAGTGAATGTTAGAAGAGACATAGTCATCTAACAAATTGCGCACGAACATCCACATGCACGAGGGCAAATAGTAGTAATGAAATGAAGCGAAATTAAGAAGATCAAATGTACTGGGATTTCAGAGAATTTACATGGAGAACACACTGATATATAAAACGACAATAGAAAATCAATGCCAGTCACCTTTAGTGAAATTTGAAAGACTTCAGTTTACAGCAGTAAGACTGAGAGAATGGTTCAGGCTATAGAGGTAATTATAGTATGGATCATATACCCCAACACTCACAATTTCTCACGTGTTCTTAGAGAAGTAACATGGATGATCACATCCAATTGTAGCTGCTTAAATCTGGTGGACATATTTTATGGAGGGAACAAAGCACTCACAGCTGGTTACCTACCAGAGTTGAACAAACACTTCTTCTCCTCCCAGATGTTGGAATGCACTTCAGGTACAATGTAGGGCTACCCAACTTTCTTTTGCTCCCACAAATTATTTGAAGAGCATAAGAATGACAAATAAACTCATCAAAAACTAAAATATTCAACAATAACACCATTGAAACTTTAAGAATGGAATCACTCTACATCTTGGACGACACATATTTTCATAAAACACTATTAGTTAACAAGTAAAACTGTAAAAGATCAACAGCTAACTGTCTGAGCATGTAATTGTGTTTGCTTGCAAGGCCACTCATTTTGGCTGAAATGAGTACTCTCGAAAAAATGCTTACACCACCATGCGTAGATAGTATCTGATTGGTAGAATCAACTAGGTATCCCTTGTTGGAAGACACTGAGAAAAACAAACAGAATGATGAACCTAAACAACACTGTGAATCATTCACGGAACCTGAAAAATGTGAACAAAGGGAAAAAGGTAAGAAGCTAAAGGAACGGGCAACATATTTATCGTGTGAAAACCAAAAAGGTCGCACATTTATCCAGCTGAACCCCCCCCCCCCCAACCCCCCGCGCGCGCGCGTCTTATAGTCATTATTTTCGTCAATATATACTATATAGCACCATACTTCTGCAAGATTTTGGCAGCTAGGCCTGAAGTACCCGTGTCAAACGATCGTCCCTTGGACATGGGCATGGGATGTGTCCGACTCGTCTCATAGGATATGCCACTATCTTATAGTGCTTCTTCTAATTAGTTATTGTTTTGAGATAAGTTCCCACTTATAACATTGTGCTTCGCATAAAGCACCATTACCTTGGGAATAACTAAAAGATACTAACAGATATGAATATTATGTGGTGTTCCCCGTATCTTGAGTTTTGATAGATGAATGTGCCACGGCCACATATACGACCAGCAAACTCATGCGGAGTTCATTTAACATAGTTTGGCAGACAATCAAATATACACAACCTTAATTCAGCACTGAACTTGTGTCTGTCATTTATTGTTTGACTTTGTTTCCGGAATTCATCAAGCATCAAACGAAATCATCTTATCGAAATAAAAAAATCAGTAAATAAAATAACAAAAAGTATAAACCAAGAAAAGGAAAACGAATAGCCACCAACTCTGCTTGGATGCAATGAAGAAATAAACCTCCAATCCACATAGTTATCAAAATTATTTTTGACTTTCATAATATTTCAACAACAATTCCATCGACAATAAAAACAATAATATAACAAACAGCAAGAATTCAAAACAACACCAGCTCTGTTTGGGTGCAGAGGAAAAACTAAATTCCACTCACCCATAACCGTGATTCCAGCTTACCTTGCCCAGTTTCGCTATTAATTCCCTTTACACCCATAACCAAACATCCCCACTTGGGACTTTAAAATCTTCACTCTTAAAGTTCTAAAAATAGAGACTTATGATTATACCTCTTAGATACTCGAGCAGAGTCAAGTGAGCCAACCCATCAGGGAGCACTCGACGAACACCATTCACGTACAAAATTGCCTCCTTCGCCTCCAATTCCTCTTCATTCTTCAACGAACCCATCTTCTTCGATCGTGTGGATTCTCAAGATTTTATCAGGAAAACTAGTTGGATCAAGAGATGGCATATATATATATGTCCAATATGAGGTAAGTTTTTGGTGACTGTTGATGCTTTTACTATGATGTCAGAGTAAGACATATGTTAAGGTCAAAGAACGACAATTACTAGAATCTAAACAGGCCCCGTATCTGACAATTCCTAGAAGACAAAACTCATTGTTTTTTTGGGAAAGTAGGAATGACCTCTCTACTTTACACGTTGTGCGATTTGCCTCCCTCCACTTCAAAGTTAAGCACTAAACCCCCCACAGTTACAGAAAATGGGCACCTTAGACGGATCCGTTATGAATAGCTTGAAATGACCAAAATACCCTTATTTCTTTATTAGCTAATGACCCCATGTACTATGCATGATGTGCAATTTCCCCGCCTCAAATTTAAATTACAATTTTTGCCCATGACCCTCCTCCTCTGGTCAACCCCGCTACAATTGGTGATTCACTGAACACAACCACTGGTCTTTTTCTCCGACCACCAGGGAGTTAAAAAAAAAAAAAGGAACCGCGATTGCCGTTAGGATTAGCAACGAATTTGCAAATTAAGCTTTTGAAATCCTAAAATTAGAGGATTTGAAACCCTGATTTAAAAATTAGGGTTTTGAAACCTTAAAATTAGGGTTCAAAACCCTAATTTGAAAATTAGGGTTTCAAAACCCTAATTTGAAAATTAGGGTTTCTCTTCTCCTTCTCCAAATCTGACCCTGTCGCCGGCAGCCCAAGTGTCATCCTCACCCCACGCCGCCGGCAGCCTCTCTCGACCAACCATCCGGCAGACTCGCCCCACCCCACCACGCCGGCAAGCCCCTTGGCAAACCCACCCCACCACGCCGGCAAGCCCTTTGGCAAACCCACACTGCTGATTTCAATTCAATTTCAATTCAATTCAAATTTTCATCAATGCCGTGGAAGGGGAAGGGGAAGGGGAGGGCGGTCGCGGCGACGGGGAAGGGGAAGGGCGGTCGCTGCGACGGGGAAGGGGAAGGGGGAGGGTGGTGCGGCGACAGGGAAGAGGGAGGCAGACAGGGAAATGAAGGGGTGCGGTGGTCGGGGGAGTTGACAGAATTGGGTTGGGGGATAGGGGGTTGGGTGGCGGGGGGTGGGGTGGTTAGAATTAGGGTTTTTTCTAATTTTCTTTTCTAAAAAGAGACAATGGGCAAAAATGTCATTTACAAAAAGAAATCGTTAGTCAGCGCGCGTGTTGACCACGCGCTGTTATATTTAACGGTTTCCGTCTAAGGTGCCCATTTTCTGTAACTGTGGGGGGATTTAGTGCTTAACTTTGAAGTGGAGGGGGGCAAATCGCACAACGTGTAAAGTAGAGGGGGTCATTCCCTACTTTCCCCTTGTTTTTTTTTCCAAATGCTCTGCGTCGTCACTTCTTTGGTGTCCCCTCGTGGATCACCCAATTTTACTTTTTCAACCCATTTGACTTTTATAATAGAGATATGGATATGGATATAACGTAATCTGTTCTGATTCTTAAAATTTGAGACTCGTAATGTATCGATAAATTTCTTTTAGATATATTTAAAAATGATAATCTGAAAAGGTTTTTTGAGTGATCGATGAGATAGTTCCATTCCTTAACTTGTTAAATCAAACTTTGAACCAACACCTTGTACATTTAAGACCATCTCGAGAGAGATGTAAGTCTAATGCTAAATTGAACCGGGTATTAGGTTCCAATTGATTTCATGTTATTATATCTTTAAAAAGTTTATAGGATGTGGAAAAAAAGGAGAAATATGTAGTAAAATTAGAGTAAACGAGAAGGGTCTTTTTTTTTTTGACACGATCGCCGCAAAAGTATATAAATCAAAAAAGGTAAATTATCATTTCCACCCTCGAAGGCTTGAGATTTTGTGGAGAACTCTCCCGGCCTTAACAATGAAAGTTTCCTTCTACAAATTTGTTGCAAATGTTGGAAGGAACATTGCATAGGATCTTGAAGAACAATAACTTATTATGGTTTTAATATTGCTTTATAATGTTAGAGAAAAGGACTGAATATCCGTATTTCTTGTTTTGTTTCATGTTAATCGACGAACTCAAATCTATTGTTAATTGCCTGATCATTAGTGGAACCCTTATCATGTTGTGGTCGTCGAATCCTCTGAATCAATTGTTGTTTGTTCCATTAGTTCATTACTCATATCCGTTCTTTCTTTCTTTCTTTTCTTTTCTTTTCGGTTAAGCGAAAAAATATTTCATATATAAAAAATTTTACAAGTCGTCCTGGCTAGATCATCTGTTTTACTGACATAAAAGGTAAGATTTGTTGCTACCATTAACACTACAAATTAACAACTAGCTATAGACCCGATACAAATTATAATTAAACTAAAGTAGAGCATATCGTGCACTTCAGCCAAACTTTTCGTGGCATGCCAAGGCCTACAGGTTATAATGTTAAGACCAAATGCAGCAAACACATAAATTACAACACAATATTACATTGAGGAGTACAATCAGAAATGCAACACAAAGACGAGAGATGAAGGGGCCATCAACATCGCATGGTCCACTGCTTTTTACCAACGTTTTCAATACCAAACGAAACGTTGTCGTTAGACCGGCAACAAAGCAACGACCACACACTACGTGCTAATTCTTTTGTAGAACCCTAATCATCATTAATTAATTCTCAAATCATCTTGTCCAATTGTCAAACAACTTCGTGTGTTAATTCATGAACTTGTTGCTGTTGTTGTCGGCAATTGATCTTTTGTCGAATCCCTTTGTAACAATTTTGGTAATAACTTTGAGGAATCCTTTGATGTGCTAAATGATGAACCTGCATTTCGCAACTGACTATTTAATCTGTAGTGAGACTCCAAAAACTTGCTAACCATTAGATTACCTTAATCCACCTTTCGAATGTTCCTTTTTGCTATTATGAATCTCATTCTTGTTGGTATCTTTAAAGTGTATAAATGGTATTGGTTAATTTTCAGTTATTATCTTCTCATTAGTTGTGTAGTACTTGAAATCCTTGTCGTTCGATTTGTCGACGGCCATGTTTTATCTTGGTCTACCTTTGACATAAACTTTGTTTTGTTTATGTTGGAGATTAATCATATTGCTTATTCTTAGAAGTCAGTTATAGGTTATGCCTTTTTCAATAAACAATGTTTTGTTCATCGAGTCAAAGACTAAATAAAGTAGCATCGCTTAGTTGGAAATTGCAGGTCCAGTTTCAATAATGTAAGTGGATTATGGAGGTCCACTGAAATGTAATTAGAATACGGTGAACTGGGTATGTCTTTTCCGTGTCTTGTATTACATTTAATTGATGTATAGTTCTAAAACTTCATGCACGGATTTTGCCAAGTATCACGAGTCAATTGGATGTAGTTGAGGTATAGAGGAATTTGGTGAACAAATTAGGAAGGGCCTTACGGGCGCTTAGTCAAATTTAGAAAAATTTTGTTCTCCTGCTTTTTGGATGAATGTAAAATTCTTGATTAGGTTGAATATGTTGTTCCACACATAGTAATAATGTTCATCTTGTTGAATGCGAGCCACGTTGCTGCCTGTAGACACCCCATTTTTATAGTCTTTTTATTTATTAAATGATTATTGGACTTCATTGTTAATTAAGTTTATTACTTATTATTATAAGATTAGGCCTATTAATATAATGAGCCTAATCTATTTAATTAAGTCCAATAAGGGGTCCAGTCAAAATCAAGTTTGAATTTAGTCCAGTCCAGTCTAGTTGGAGTTCAGTATAGCCAGTGTCCAGTCCAGTTGGTTAAACCAATCCAAGTAGTTAGGTTTAACCCAAGTTAAAGTCAAGAGATTGTGACTAATTAGATGACTTGGAAACTTCTTGTGATTTATCCTTAATATATGTGATTAATCCTTGATTTGTAAGACATATGGAGATAATTCTCAAATCTGGTTTTTCCCATCTGATTACATCATAGATAATTACCGAATTCGTTGACTAACCAGCCAGTTCGTTGACTCTTTTTAAAGGTATGAATTTTCATTAAATATTTAGCTCTTTTATCAAATCACAGAGTAGGATAGTCATCATTATCATTTTTGGTGCCTAAACCTCTATAAATAGGGTCTTTGGGCTATATTTTCAAGGATAAGCTTTTTAAGGATCCATTTCAAAGCGTTCCCGAGTCTTCTAGGTAAACGCATTCGAGAGGTACATTTTATTGCTTTTCTAGGCTAGTTATGATGTGACAGTCTAGAATAATTTCCTTTCCCCACGATCATATTTCTGTTACATAAAATCGCAAAAAGAGTCTTCCGTCTAAGACCGAAGTATAGGTCACCTCCTGTAGAATCAGAATCAAATTGCGATGGTTTTGAATTCTGATTTGTCTGACCGGATACATAGGTCATTCAACCTTCGATGTCGAGTTCAAGCCAAAAATATAAAAATAAACTTAGGATTAGTGTTATTGCACATTTTACATGTTATATGTTTTAAAGGCTAAAAATCAATAGAAATGAAGTTGAAACTGAAAGGGTGTAACAGGCGCCTAATACCTTCTCGCTACATAACTTAGTCCCCAAACTCATTCCACTGTTTTCGATAGATTAGTTTTCCTTTGAACATTTTTAGAGTCATTCTCGATTTTTTCTTATTTTTTCTTTGCTTATATTAGATAAGTTAGCGACTCCGTAAAATCATTTTAGGAATTTTTTTGAGTCGGTTTGCTACACTACCCTTTTGAACTCCATAGTTCCCAGTGATCTCCTTTTGTTGGTCCTATTTAACTCCATAGTTCTCAGTAAGAACCATTTTTTAGAGAACTATAATATTATCGTTGCAGTTGCTCTATTGATCACAATTATTTTGGTGATGGTGTTTGGTGAACCGGTGACTCATATCTTGGTTGCAGGCAGAACATCTTTAACACCATACCAGTTTGTGCGAAGTGTAATAGGGTCTCGAGAATTAACATCACGGGCTCGCATCTTCTCGACTTTCGGTATGATGTCACTACCTCTTCTAAGATTGACATTTCTACGGAAAGCAAAACTGTTTTTCTTAACCTAAAGTTAGGATTAACGAACTTGTGTCTCTTTTGCCCATTGTCTTTATCGACTAGAGGAAAAATATCACCATTAGCAAAGCATAAATATAAATCCTAAGGACGTGTTCAAGATGAATCAATCTCGTAATCAGCATAGTGGTGACACTTATCTAATCCCAAGTTCGTGATTAGGGAAGAGATAGGCTATGAGTTGTATCCTTAGACCTCGAAAATTCATGGCCTCTTCATTTTTTGTCCAAATATTCTACGAGTTTATAGACCTCAAAAATAGGCAAAACATGGGAAAGGTTTCAGGAGACATCTATGTGACAGTCGATGTTGCCAAAGAATATTGTTGTAGTTGTTCAACACGATGACTAAAACACTTGAGCCCTACAAGGAAAGGAGAGGTGGTTTTGGACGAAATGACATTTTACGTGTAACTCTCTACGAAGGTTGGAAACGGTTAAACAAATTGAGGAAAGAGAGGTGCAGCTCTATATGAAGTCTTTGCTCAATGATCGGATTGCATCTTTTGGTGCAGAAGGGAATACAGACCCCCTAGCTTCTAGAGTTATTCAAAACAACATCATGATTCATAATATGATAAACTAATGGAGGTGAAACCTTTTTTCTGAGAAACTTGAGTTAAGACACTGAATGAATTTAAAATTTCTCCGGAATAGTGTTGGAATTTGCAGAAGATGGTTTTTCAAGAAAGGCATCCAATTTTTGGCTATAAGTAAGATAGGGAGGCTTATACTGTCATTAGATTCTTGAATTTAAATGGTGCTAGCAGATGTCTCAGAAGACGTAAGGTATGTGTGCTGGGATCATCATTGTTAGAACATTGATATCTTTAAGAATGAGGGCATACGAACAAGATACTTTTAAGACAAAGAAAGGAATAGTCCAAGAAATTGTGAAATATGTAGCTTGAAAAGAAAAACTGACGTAATTGTTGGGAAGAAGGATTTTGGAGGGGCTATCATTAGAGAATTTTATAAATTTCGGTCCAAGAATTTGCCCAATTGAAGGCTTCATTATGCCAACAATTAACTCCCTAGTCCCTACTATGTTATTTCTTTGCATAATGGCATAGGAATTGTGTGTGTCGAGTCTGAGAGGCATAATGATCATATCATTAGAAAAAAATTGTTGTAGAGACCGAGTTAAGTAAACGTGAGCTTAATGTTGGGGTGATTACCTTTTTGGAAGAACTGCTCTCATTTATTAATGAAATTGATATTTTGTCCGATGATAAACCCAAGAATGAAAGTTTCTTAAAAGATGTAGATAAGAAGATGAAGAGCTCCTTGGAGAAGCTTTCTTTGCAACATTAAGGGTTTTTATAGAAAAAGATGGCTCTTGTTAAGGAAGTTTATCTAAAACATAACATGTCTCGCGTCATCTAAGGGTATTTCTCAGTGAGAGGCATCAGATGCAGGCACGAGCAATGTTATTTTCTATCTAACGGCTCTTTGAAAGAGGCACGTAGGTTTTGCCTTTTTGGAGGTATTAGTCCTTGCAATTTCTCATGTTTATGGCTCAGGCTGCTCATCACGTCTGAAAAATGGTGTACTATAAAGGATTAGGGTCTCCGGTTGTATGTACCCGAGGGTCGTTGAATGAGGGTAGGGTTTTTGAATGTTGTTATTTTTATGATGTTCCATAGTTGGTCTTTCGGGTAAGGGTATGTCTGTACATAACTTAAGTCACTAAAGTTGAGGTCTTGTTGAGTTGGTGTAGTTGTTTTAGACATTTTCATAACCAAAATTGGTTCCTTTTGAGGTGCTTTCACGACCCTATAACATACCATTATTCTTTAGCAACATACAAGAAGCATTACGAAAATAAAATTGCCTATTTATCCGCATCAGTAAATTGCCTCTTTATTACAGAAAATAAAATTACAAAATGGAGTCAAGGCGTATATCACATACTAATTGTATGCAAGAAGAAATAGATAATCATCATGAACTTGTTGACCAAATGAACTACGAAACCATTCTGGGTTGATTCTGAACTGACGAACATATTTTTTACCAACTATCCTGCTCTAACTAGCTTGTTGGTAGATACTCTTATACAATAATGTTCAATTACCAGAGTTTCACTTCAATTATATGACTCTTATACATTCTTGTTGCATACTAATTGTATGTAAGTAGACATAGGTTACCAATACATTGCTATTAGGGTCATGGTTGATATCAAAGTTATAAGGTTTTCCATGACGAGAGCTTGAAAGCTAAAATTAACGCCCGTTTATTTTTTTGGGTCACGAATGACTATTTTAAACAGCTTCCGAAGTTCGGGATATTACATTTTAGTGACAATTAGGACTTGCATTGTCGTGCTTGTTGGGTGTTTTCACACAATCATGACACCTCGTGCTTATTGAGGAGTCAGTGTTAATTACTTCTCTGATCGACACCTCGTGCTACCTATCACCATCGTGCTTGTGATGTGTCAGCATACTATTGCGACACATCGTGTTTCAAGCCTTATCGTACTTGCTAAGTGGCATAACCTTATCTTTCCACCTCAAATTTCAAGCCTTGTCGTACTTTGGTTAGCATCGTCGTGCTTGCTAGGTGGCATAACCTTATCTTGCCACCTCGTGCTTCGACCCTTGTTGTGCTTTGGTTAGCATTGTCGTGATTGCTAGGTGGCGTAGCCTTGTCTTGCCATGTCATGTTTGTATCCACCTCGTGTTTCCTAGAAATTTCTATAAATAGGCTTTGATCTTTTCAAATTACTCTCTTTGACTTTCATCAGTAGATTAAAAAATAAAGAGTGAGAGAAGACGATTAGCCACGGTTATGAAAAAGGAATCATAGGGCCTGATTAGGAGCAATTGTATAAGTGAATTCTTCGTGATTTAGGTAAGGGGAATTCCATATCACTATTCTTTTATGCCGCATGGTTATTTATTTCTCAACGTTCGTTGTACTCCTAAACACTGTTGTTCTGAAATCTTGCTCAAATGCTTTGTTTTGAATATTGGTAAATATCTTGTTTTTGAAATATATTTGCGGGACGTGGCTTAAGTAATTTTGATCAATGACAGTGCTCCAGTGATTTGGCTATATGCATGGTATGTTATGATACAGCTAAACTTTGGTGGATCCCTTTGAGGATACCGGAAGCAAGATGCTGAAGTGGTATGTTTGATGTGCAACTTGGATATTGAATTGGTTTACTAATTGTTCCGGGGTACTTAGCCACGGTTGCTTTGACGGTTTGGGCGTCGAATATTTGACTGATCCTAAAATTGTTTGCTGTAATTGATTATGATCCTATGGTGTTATGATTATTCCATTTATTGAGCTACCCGGCTCACCCCCCACCATTTACCTTTCCAGTACAGATGATTATTTTGATGAGCATGTTCAAGCGGGGATGTGAACGGAACTTGCAATTTTGGAGTTTAGAAATCTTGGAACTTATATGTAGGTCTTGTAATCTGACTTGGGATTATTTGTACTTGTGTTGAAGATATAATATCAACCGCTTAAGTCCTGCAATCTGATTGGGATTGCGTTGTGATTTTGTTTGAAAATATTGAATTGTGTGATTGACGACTCGGGTCGTCACAAAGGGCCTGTCCTCCATTTGCTTTTAGTGATGTAGTTTGTTTACTAACAGTTCAACATGGTATATATTTCTATCTTCAACCTAAAAAAAAAAAATTAACTAACTTGACGGTACAAGTATAATTTTTCGAGTAGCATTTTCTTCCTATTTATAGATTTTTATTATATATAGAGCATTTAATAGTTGAATGGTATACGCTTGATATGTGAAACGGATGTATGTAAGGCCGATTATATACTATATTTGGCCTACCTTGGCATTGGAGACATTTAAATATCTTCATCTGCAATAAATGAAACATTTTGTTATTAGCAAGACGTCTGGCCCTTTACCTACGCCGTGGCCCTTTACATACGCTGTTGGCCCCTAAAGAATTTAAATTTTGTGCCATCAATAGGTAGAATACTTTGGTATTAACAAGACGTCAACTTATTCACAAGTTGCTATCGTTGACCAAAGCTCAAGGATACCTGAAAAAGCTTTACCATGAGTCTTAAAAAGAGAAACCGTAGGCCCTTGATCTTAACTGGTTGCAGTGTCATGGCTTTCAAGATTTCTGCATCAATTTACTTTTTCGGTCTAAGTGTTATTTGTGAAAGGGTAATTGGCATACTTATTCCGTGTTTACAAAATGTGTTCAAGCAGCAAAAGATGTCGACTTGCTTCTGTATCCTCATCTGTTAGTTGCTTATAATTTAAATGGCTCTATGGTTTACTCATGAGTTTATTTTTAAATCATAAACAAACAGGGCATAAGCCACATTGCTAGTTTTGTTCGACCGTGCCAAATTGGAAAAAAAAAAGAAAAAAAAAGAGGTGATAGAATTAAGGACGAATGACTGTGAAAAAAAGTCACACACGTGATTGAAGACGACGAGCATAATAGAAGACAATTGAATGACAATATCAACATTGATAGAATTCAAATTACCTTCAAACCTTTCACAACACACAATGGAGGTTGCGACTAATATCCAATTATCTATATCTATATTTATATTTATACACATATAAAAGCACTGATAAAGTTACATGGTTAATCTTCTTCTCCCCCCCCCCCCCCCAAATGTCCTTTTTTTAATTGTAGTCATCATGAAAGGTTAAGAGTGACTGGGGGTGTCTTTGGATAATGTTATACCAAAGTAAGAGTATTTTTGACTTATCATAGGATATCAAGCCTTTTTCGTTAATCTACTCTTACTAAAATATACATTCTTATTAGAGTCAAAGGTTGTTTTGATACCAAAAAATATATAAGAAAAGAAACCTATGAAAACCTTATAAAATTACCTTTGAACTCTTGCATGCTCTCTAATTACTGCAAATCCCTATCAAAATCTACCTACGTTCACATTAAAGGTAAACTATCGTAAAGTGCTACATCTTCTCCACTAAATTCGATAAAAAAAAAGAAACAAAAGAAAGAAACAACTTCCAGAACATAGAGTTTTCAGTAACCTTTTAGATGAGATGCAATATTTTACCTTAAATTAGATATTTTGTAAAAAAATCCAATCTTTTTTAGTTTTGTTTCATATTGGTATGTTCTTACAACACTTCAGATTTATATTTTGTACATGTATCTAGTTTTCAGTATAGATATATTAGTATATTGAAGATATCGTAAAACTGAAATTTAATTCTACATTTTTTTATATATATAGGGACATATTGGTGTGTGCCAGTTACCGTATAATTGGAGTTTTGTAAGATTTTTTAAATGTAATCATGATTTTAAAGAATCACTAGTCGTATCATTATGCTCCTAATTATAATTTAAGATCATGAGAAACAAAAAATCGAAGTTTGTATTGGAATTATGGACAAATCTCAAAACTCTACCTTGAAGTTTACATTTTGTACAGCTTTAATACCCAAGTTTGAAGGTGCGCCAAAGAAGTACCCAACTTTGAAAAAGCGTACCAAATCAGTATCTCGGTTGATGGACAACGAATATCGTTAAAAAATTTGAGAGCTAGGACCGTCAATAACGAAAAAATATATCTAAAAAACACGCCAATTTTCAAAGAAGTTCCTAATTTTGAAAAAACGTATCAAATCAGTATCTCAAATTTTTATCTTCCTTAATTTAATCAAAACAAAAACTTGTTCTCTCTCTTCTCCCCCTCTCTCTCAGACCAATTTATGTCTGTTAACCCATCACCCCTATTACCACCATCATCCACCAAAACCACCTGACCACCACTTCTACCATTGTCAGTGCCTAACACTGTCGTCGACCACTGCGTATCACCACCGCCATCACAAAACCAACACTGCCATCACCAACCCAACACCTGTGTGGCCATTGCTGTCACAAACCCAACACCACAGCCTCAAAGCCAACACCATCGACCACTGCATACTACCAACACTACCGCAAACAGTAAGAGGCTTGAAGCAATATATATATATATATATATATATATATATATATATATATATATATATATATATGAACCTTGGAATGAAATTAGTAGGTGCCTAGTCTCCCCTGCATTCACTCCATTATTAAGGTTCTCCCAAATCCTCAAATCAGTTCAATCAGTACCATTCAAACTCTCCCTGCAACCAAGGTAGAGATTCTACAGAACTATGTCACCCGAAAGGAGAAGATTGTGTAGAATTGTCGTGTTATCACGACTACCCCAGTCTTTAAAAATTGGTGCTCAGTGAACCGAAAGTGATGCTGCTGCTCCATAAGAGTTACGGTGGTGGTGATGTCAGGTTATGGTGGTGTTGGGTGCGCCAGCGATGGCTGGTCTCAGGTCGTGGATGTAAGCGCCGGCGG
The DNA here is from genome assembly GCA_033070095.1 of Escallonia herrerae. NCBI lineage: Eukaryota > Viridiplantae > Streptophyta > Magnoliopsida > Escalloniales > Escalloniaceae > Escallonia > Escallonia herrerae. The sequence goes on along the minus strand of JAVXUP010002193.1, from coordinate 32,544 downwards.
TGACTGGAGATTGATTTGGACGCAGGCGGTCAGGGACGTGGTGGTAAACAAGTTGGTAAGTAATGGCGGTCGCTAGATCGGTGGTGCGTTCACTGGTGTGAAAAGTGGCAGTGGAGAGATCGGTGGTGATGAGTCACTGATGTAATTGGTGGCAGTGGCAAGACCGGTGGTGATGGCAGTGGGTCGCTGATGTGGATGATAAGGATGACAAATGATTACAGTGATAGCTCTAAGATGACAGGGAGACGGTGGCTTATATGGAAGGGAAAGGGAGAGAGGGAAAGAGAGAGAGATATATTTTTTTAATGATTAATTAAGGAAGATAAAAAAATCAAAAAAATTTTAATGATTAATTAACGAAGATAAAAAAATCAAATGGTTAAGATAGTGCCACATGTTTTGAGATATATTTTTAATGATTAATTAAGTAACAAGTATAAACTGGTCACAGAGAGAGAGAGTTTGTTTTGATTAAATTAAGGAAGACAAAAAATCAAAGTACCGATTTAGTGCGCTTTTCAGAGTTAGGTACTTCTTTAAAAATTTACGTGTTTTTGAGATATATTTTTTTGTTATTGACGGTTCTACCCATCAGACTTTTTAACGACATTTATTGTCCGCTAATCGAGGTACTGATTTGGTACGCTTTTTCAAGATTGAGTATATTTTTTACGCATCTTCAAACTTGGGTACTAAACATGTACAAAATGTAAACTTCATGGTACAGTTTTGGGATTTACCCTAGAATTATTGGAATACCCTTACGAGCATGATGACACACTCTTCATATGTTTATTGTCTTTGTATGTTCCGCTAAAGTCTGAAATATTAAATATTACCATATTAATACGTTCTTCATATGTATGGTTATTAAATTTCATTCTTGGGGTTGATAGGGTTAGGTGAAACCAAATCGATAAAAACTCCAATTTATTTGAACCCAAATGATTGACAATTTTCTTTTCTTTCTACCTTTAATTTTTTTTTTTGGCTTGAAAACTCTCAAGTTTTGAAATGCATGGGGTCAAATGGTTACACATTTTTTTCTTCCAATACCCTCTCAAATCTAAAAGGTTTCTACAATTTAAGGGTGTTTGTGAGTATTAAAAAGGTGAGGCTAAATTACAACCTTTTTGACTTATTTTAAATATTCGTCACTAAAGAGCTTAAAAGATCATTAATGCATCTTTAAGTGACAAAATAGTGTGACTTCAATCAAAATAGTGTGACTTCAGGAGCAAAGGATCTAGGGTTAAGTATGTATCTATCTAAAATATATGCAATAGGATCCTTTGGATCTAGCCCTACCATATAAAAAGATCCCAAGGGGTTAAATAACTAAACATTTTTTTCATTTAAAATATGCCTTTTGAATTTATAGCTTCACAAATATTAAGACTTTTTTTACTTTTAAAAACAGTGAGGTTAAACTGCAACATTTTTTACTAAATTTAAGCATTTTCTCGCTAAGAGGGTAAAAGTCTACTAATACATCTATTAATGACTAGAGAGTATAAATTTACCAAAATGGCTATAAAACTAGTTCTACTTTATAAAAATGACCCTAATGGATTAAATGACTAAATATTCTTTTTCTTAAAACAGCCTTTTTAGATTTATAAGGTTTACAAACATTAAATGTGGATTTGACTTTTAAAAATGTGAGGCTAAATTATAGCGTTTTTGGTTAAATTTAAGCATTTATTGCTGTTGACAAAATAGTGTAAATCTAATTAAAACAAGGACATATCTAGCCCCATGTGTGTGTGTGTGTCTCTCTCTCTCTCTCTATATATATATATATATATATATATATATATATATATATATATATGAGTCTATGCTCATGTTTAAAGAAAACCTATCACAACCTAATATTAAAACTTGCCTACATCAAAATTAATAATAAGAACACTTTAATTTCCTATGCTCTTTAAGAACCAGTCTTAAGTCAAGATATTATCACGTTTCTTTCTTATTTCTTTCATTAAGGTGGACTAACTATTGCACTGCACTAACTTATGCATATAGCTGCAAATTTAAATTTATTAACATAGGACCGAGTCAGAATTTATTCATGTTCGACAGGCCTTCTTTTTTAAACTTTTATAACGAACTTCTTTTGTTGTTGATAAAATAATTGGTTCTTACGATTTGTATAACTCTCAAAATCTGATGTCCTCCGTAATATTTTTCTTTTTGTTTTATTTTGATGATACGAGTTTTATTATTTCGTGAATGATCAGGGATAAAAGTTATTCTTGATGAATTTTTGTGGAGCTTATACTTATATTGTTGAGTATGTATATAGGGTACAAAAGTTGGGTTTCTGAACATTGTTAAGATTACTTTTGTTCATTTCCATTCTCTCATGTTTAATTCACGCCATTTATTTCACAATATATGTTTCAAAATAACACGATACACATGCACATATATTATGTTTTTATATGAGTAGGTGTAGTATGATTATCGTTTTTTGCTAAAATTAAAAGTCTGGTTGTTAAATTACCGGCAAAATTATACTATGTACGACTAAGATCAAAAGGGTCATGCCTATGTAAAACAAAAGAGAGCTTTAGAATACACTATCAAGAGAGCTTTACAGTACGCTATAAATTGTTTACAGAATTTAAGAAGGTAACCCCAAGATTAAGCGTAGCTTTACACATATTATACTTAAAATTTGGAACTTAAGCTAGAAAAAGACTTTCTTCGTACTTTCAATTTTTAAGTAAGAGATACATAAAAATTGTAATAAGACTAGATCATTTTTATCCGTGTCATGTTAGATGTCTTGAGTTCGTTTGATTATTGGTAACATAGATGCAACATGTAAGCTCCTAAGTTCTTCCACTTTATTAGAATTGTTATACATTTATTAAACTCAACTCATTCCAATCAGAAATTTGACTTTCTACGATACTCTTTAGACTATAAATTTTGAACCTTTGTTGATATCACACAATTATGACTCAGACTTATTCTCGCTTTCACTTCTTAGATTTATATACGTGCAATACAAATATATTACAAGAAATTAAATAACTCAGATACATACACTTTATATTATATTTTATGTGCGGCAAATTGTCTCTAGAACACTTTCTTTACTTTGTTACTGAACACCATTCTTGATATGTTTGGCGAGAAATAAATCCTTGTGAAAGATGTTAAAACCGATTACAACGTCACTGTACCTTGGGTAACAAGGTATAACATGAAACAATCACGATTCTCTTTAATAGTAACTTGATGTGACAAAAGAAACAATTATGATAAATAGTGACAATATTGGTGATAATTGACGCTAGTAATTCGCATTTTAAAGTAGATCATGTTTTCTTTAATAAACTTTCCATATTTCAAATCTTTCATGAGCAGTTCGTAATTAATTTACTTATTATGATTTAAATTAAAATAATTATACTAATTGAGTTTAATTGTATTGTTCATTACAGTTTATAACATTTTTATTTCGAATCACTTATTTGGATGCATTGCACGTGATTCTTACTATTTGTAAAAGAATCTCTAATGTCCTTGTTGTTGGATTTGGTGTTGATTGATGAACTATTGAATGGTTAATTTGGTAGACTGTTTTTATACCCCAAGATAGCGGGTTGTAATTAATATTGAACAATGCACTTGTTGCTTTTGCAACCTTCTTTTATGGTTTTTATTTTATTAGTTGAACTCTTGTTTCGAGAAGATCACGCTGCAAAGACACGATCAAAACAATTGTTTTCGATATCTCAAGACAGGATAAGTTTCAGCCATGCTTAATTAATGACATTATTAGCTAGTCATTAACCTTAATATGTCACGTGCGTATATTGACATGTCACTTATTCTCAGTTATAACGCGTACGACTTTTTCAACTCCGCACCTTCTAAGATATTAGACACTACATACGTTACACATACACTAACTTATGTCTAGACTAATTTATTACTCCATCCGTTTCACAAATTTGTCCGCTTTATGTTTTTGCAAGTTTTGAATAATCTTTGAGCATGTGTAAACAGGGTATTCTGTTTTTCTTTGCCCAACTTCGCCTTGTCAAACACAACTTTTTTGGTCTTTAAGCATTTGAATCTTATATTCGCAATTTGAAATCCCAATCGAACTCAAAATTAAACTTGTTTATACTTGAAACTAAGAAGTATATTCCTTCTCCTAACGCTTTTTCGCTCGAACGGGGAGGTGAAAACATGACATGTTGAAGTGAGAAGACTATTTATTTCCCTTTCAATTTCCAACAGAAATATGAAATGACAAAAAAGATACCATATATATTTATTTCCCTTTCAATTTCCAACAGAAATATGGAAGTGTCAAATTATCTGAACGCTGAAAACACGCAGGGCGCATCACACATGGAAATGACAAAAAATGCCAGGATAAACCACCATTTCTATGATCTTCATGCTTTTTTCCCTTTTTACTGCAGCATACTTGACGCTTTGGCAATACTTCAGGCGAAGAGCATAAGCGACCATCATCTATACTTCCAGCATGAATTGTTTCTCCGCTTCCAGATTCTAACAAGGAACTGTATGGCCATAGCTACGACGTGTGCAAACTTCACATCAACTATAAAGCTCGTGAAAAATCTACTACAAGAATGCCAGACAAAAGAAATGAAACAATACTGGCTTGTTAACATTGCCTCCAGTTATAGAATCAGTTGTCTATGCAAAATGTATGGTGTTACACATGCTGGAGGGTATTCTAAGAAGCTTGTCATCGAGTGCAGGCTGTTAGCTATATGAGATATGTTGGCATCAGCTCATTTCTGAAGAAGCTTCTGATTCAAAGCGTCTGGAGGAGTAGAGTTTTCAGACTGGGAAGACGTAATAAGGATCTGCATAAGGATCATAACAAGGGCCAAGAAAAATGCACAAAGTGCTATTTCTCGCGATGAAAATGGACACCATCTGAAGAATTCGACAGCGCCCAAGATGAGAAGACAAGACCAGGAGATGACTACCTATTCAATTGGACAAGCAAGTTGACACATATGAGAATAAAAGCGAGAGAGAAGAGCAAGATACGTGCATCCCTCCATAATGTAACAAAGTTGTCTTACAAACAAAGATTTTTTTGGTCGACCAATGTCTTGGCATTCTTTATCACCAAATGTACCCCTTGCTGCATGCAGCTCCAACAAAGCATCCTGATAGATCGATAAGAATTCACGCGATTTGTTAGTACACATAATAGATGAGAGAACTGTACAAGTACACTGAGAAAAGGGTGAACGAGAATCCATTATTGTTCAATGGGTTACAAGGCCTCATACTCCATATGTGGAACAGAAGACGATAATCGACTAGTTAAAGAAAAATACAATTTTGCTTTCAACTAGTATCGAGCTTCTTGTGCATCAAACGCCAGAAGCTGCACCCGGCAGGATTGTTTTACGTCTACCCCAACATACAGAACTCAAAGATTCTTGGATTCAATATTGCATCAGAGCTTAAAATTGCGCTACAAAAGTAATGCATAAAGCAATCCAGTACTTCATACAAAACCTTGTCTTATCTTGGCTGCATGTAAGCTATAGATTGCCACTATACCTTCTCGACAAATACATCTCTACACCACTGTGCAATGCCACTTTCCGTTTCTGGCAATTCCTCCATTAAATGTCGCTTGATGTGCACGTGTACCTAAAAGTAGAGAGCATCTTAGCAGATTGAATACACCAAAAGAATCGCAAACTGGAAGTAGCCCAGCCACAAGTTAAATAACCCTTCTTTTACAAAGGATAGCAAAAAGAGAGATTGGCCTGCATGGTTGGCTAATACGTACAGTACAGTACTCCTAAGATATCGCTTCACAATATACTAGTAGTTCGTAAACAATTTGAAGCAGCTTGGATTGCTTTGATCCACCTTGCACTTGTATGCTGATAGAAACAATGTGAAATCATATTCGCTTCTACAAAACTTAGTATCCAAGGCTAAAGCTATAGAGGAACTGTATTATATAATCAGGCCTATCTGAGATTGTTGTACAGTATTTCAGTTCATCGTAGACCAGCCGAAGCTCCATCCAATCACCAAATTCACAGTCCAATAAGACATCAAGCGAACATAAAGATGTCAAAGGTTCATGAAACACTGGAGCACGTATTAATGAAATGGCTTTCTCAAGGAAGGTTTGGGTTCTGTCCTGGAAAAACTTAACATCAGCATTCCACTTACAAATTGGACAGAATTTCCTCTTCACACTGTCCAATATTTAGGGGTAAAAAGTTTCAAGAACAGGCTAAACAAGCTGGTTATGGCTGTGTCTGTCTACTGCATTTTGGAAGCAAGATATAAACGAATTTTTTCCCAACAGCAGACAGATACTCAGCAGGTTCTTGTCCAAATTGAAGCATGGGTGAAACATCGTGTCTTTAGCTGAGTAAAACTGAAGGATACACCATGTGATCGTCAGCTACGTGATGCTTGGCATATCTCACCAACAGTACTACATTAGATAGTAGCTGGTTGTTTGGCACTGGTTTTAATTTTGTGGATTCAGGATGTAGCCAAATTCTCTAGGTAAACATGTTCGTAATGTTCTATTGCAATAAAGGACATTTTACCCACAAAAAAAAAAAAAGATGTCTAAGGCAGAAGACTAAAACGAACATATCCAGAATCCCCTAGTCACACACGTTGTCAACTAGTATTAGGTTCTCTGAGAGTTTGAATTGGAACCACAGGATCATTAATCTCTACAGGAAATTAAGGTATTGCAAAGAAAAGAAACCACTTTTCTATGTATGAAATGATATTCATGGATGTTCAGCAATATACCGCAGAAAGGTCTATAATCCATGTGGAAGTTATCCAGACATTGTTGGCTTACCACGGAAGACTGCCTCCTGAACATTCTCAACATTGTTGGAGGAGACTCGCTTTTAGGGATATCCACCGAAATATTATAAATTGCTGGAACAAATGAGCGCAAATGACTTACTGCTGCAACAAAACCCTGAAAGCAACACACAAAATTCAAGATAATTGTACAACTACTTTCGGGAACTAGGCTGTAGTGTAGATTTGAACGATGACTCATCTCCATCTGATCAATGATCGAGACTGATATAAAAGTGGACCAATTTAATTACTGTGCATATTCGAAATATTCAGTATTCAGGATATCAGCGCAACCTAGATACTAGGATACAGGAAAGTTGGCAATGGGCAACATACTTGGCTCTGACTTCCGATGGGGGCTCTTATTCAACATTTTGGCGCTATGATAGTCTATGATGCTGGCAGCCCTCTTGACAGTAAGGTCAGTGTACCATCGAAAATGGACCTTGGAACCTACATGCTTCTAGGTCTAACGCACTTGGACAATGGCACTTCTCTTTCCAGGGCATACCACCTCCAAATATCAATGCCAATGATCAAGTTCTGTGGGTGGCTTACTCCAGTCGTGTCTCCTCTGTTAACTCAGCTTGGCAGGCCATAAGACAGCATCATCATGTGGTGCCTTGGTAGAAGTTGGTATGGTTTCCTGGGAATACATCCAAATGTTCATTCATCTTATGGGTTCTATTTAAGGGAGGCTCAAGGACGGACAATTCAAAGAAAATTAGAATATCTTGGCGGATGACACCAGTCCTCTGTGCACTCAGCATAAGGAAACTGTAGCTCACTTGTTTATGGACTGTCCTTTTGCACATAGGACATCGGATCAGGTAATACATATAATGCAGTTGCGGAACATCGCCAATTCGTGGTCTCACTTTATTCAGTATGCCATTCAAAACTTTGAGGGAAGAGCTTAAAAGCTAGATTCTCTTATTTGAACAGAATAAGAGAATCTTCAACGCGGAGCACAAAATTGAAGAAGGGGTACTGAAATGGATTGAACAAGGAATTCAATTTAGACTTCTAGGCTGGAGGTAAGTCCCAAGAAACCAGACTAACTCAATGCTATCTGATGGTAATACAACATGGCATAATCAGACGACTTGGCAAACTTATTCTCGAAACTTAAGAGATAAATTAGGGATTAGATTTCGTTATGGTTTCTTTTAAACAAGAGGTAAATTAGGGGTTCCATAATATATGAAAACTGTAAGATTCAATCAAAGTCCATAACTATCTGATTGAACCAATTAGGATTTATTTGTTTTTCCTTCTTAAGCTCTACCTTTGTCCCGTGAAAGGACCCCCTCTTGTAATCGATAGGGCATCTCGTTATGAATTGAGAATAAACCTTTTGTTTCTTCCTTTCTGTTATTCTGTTTCTCCCTCTTCTCGATTTGTGCCCTACTAGTTTCACATCACTATGCTTGGCTTGGAGAATTCCTGAGTTGGTGCTACAATAAGTCCCACTGTGATTTTGTGAAGTTTTGAACAATTAGAGAGGTTGGGTTATATCCCAATGACCCTTTACCAAACAAAAGGTTCTTTTTTAATATGTCATGTTTCTCAAGGGTATCAAGTGCTAAAAATAAGTGACGGAACCTGCTGAATGAGGTAATATATTAATCACGTAAAAATTTATGAGGTACGAAAATGAAACTTCCGAATCTGAGTATTAGAGAGAGATTTAATCATACTTTAGGTGGCATTTACCCTATGTTTTAATCTGTAACAAGTTTCAGTGAATGCTATGAACTGTGTGTTATGTTCGAATATTAATAGATCAGCAAAAGATTCTGCCTAGGCAGGCTATGGGATGAGAACATACTGTTTTTATCAACTGACCACGACAGCAAGTAAAACAAGGATAAACAATAAGACGCTGTGCTGATATTAGAAGAAGGCGACCTTGGTACGGGGAATCAAAACATTTCTAGGTACAGGTAACCCTGCTGAAGCAGCATACTCTTGAGCTGCTACAAGCTTTGCCCATGTAAAGCGAGTTCCTTCTGGCAAAAGAGCCAACCAGAAAGGCTGAGGGAAATCACACAGCTGTTGGAGACCTGACTGCAATAGAGCCACAAAAAAACATGATATAATAGACATAGATAACATGTTTCAATTCCATACATGACGTGTATAAAAGGAAACCTTCAGTCTATTCTCGTCTTTGGTCCAGCTTCTATCCAGGAAAATATATTCGGAAAACCACATAGACCAACCTATAACCTGCATACATCCACCAAACCATTATCCTTACTCAAGGAGAACGCAAGCACTTGCTACATCTTAACACTGTTTAATAAGGGCTACCCTCCGCAATGTCTAAGTAGCTGCATAAACGAGAAGAAAGAACTATGTCCAATTGATTGCTGCAACTAAGTGTTGGATACTTTCCACGTATCATATATTGCATCCCAACACCAAAAATGAAAACAATAAATTACACTCTGAAGACTAAGCAGATGCTTAGGTGATAGAGTCTAGACTGGTTGACTGGCTTGTCTATCAAGATAATGTTGAGGAATGGATGGAAAGACATTGATAACTCCTTACAAGTTAAGCATAAATTGAGCCAGGAGAAAAGAGAAGCTCAGTTTCACGCCAGGAAAATCACTATTAAAGCTATCTTCTGATTAGTTAGTATGAAGTATGAACGATTTAGGGAATAGCAACCAAAAATAGATAAGTGCTATTTAAGGAAGAGAGAAAAGCATATGATAGGGTACCCATGAGAGTTGAGTAGTGGGACTGAGAAGAAAGGGGGCTGCTAAGCCTGCTTAATCAAGGACATATATGATCCAGAGGTAAATAGTTTTAGAATACTTGATGGCGCAACCAGTATAATTCAAGTTAGTACAGGACTTGCTTCAAAGCCTTATCTATTTGCTTTCATCAAATGAGCTTACAAGGAACTAACATACCAGAAGAGGAACCACTCTAATTCACAAATTAGCGAGGTAGTTCATATCACCAGCACAACAGTTAATCCTTTGAACATATGAAGTACTTTAAAGCGAGCTAACAAAGACGAACTATGTAGACTGAAAAATTCAGTCGAGCAAGCAGCAGGAGCGAGGGTGTAGAGAGTGGATGGCTAACAAAGAAAGATATTCATGTATCTTGAAATCCACAGGGAAAATTGGTGAAAATAACACTCATGGAATCAAAGAGCAAGTTGGATGAAGTCAGAGAAGTGATTCCTGGGCAATCACTAAATACTTGCTAATTTGAAGGCAAAGTAACTACAACACCACAGTAAGGAAAGCTAAACTTTGAGAAATTTAGCACGTTTGGCCAATTCGAAGCAACATGCACCCATCTTGAATTTTGCCAAAAACTGAATGCTAAGGTGAATAAAGTAAACGGCCACACAAAAAGGATGTAATAGCACAGAGAGAGAGAGAGAGAGAGAGAGAGAGAGAGAGAGAGAGAGAGAGAGAGAGAGAGAGACGTTTCAGATATTCAGACAATTATTATACACCTTTGGATCCTCGGTGAGAATAATATACAAAACAGAAACCTACTCCAAAAGTCTCTGCAAAACATGATCCAAAGTCCTTCTGTCGAAGTCTCACACATAACCCAAATGCCGGCACCCCTCAAACTGATACTGGTAATATATTTTGCCAAAGATGAGACCATCTGGCACTAATAATCAGCTGCCAAGGCCTAATTAATAATTTTGATGATAATAAAATTTATAAATCCTAAATGAAACAAAGCCATGCTTCTTCCTTCCATTTGCAATACCCTGTTCTAGTTCTCCACAGAACCACCCAGTACCTAGTACCTAAATTTCTCACTATCATGAGGTATGCCTAAGGAGAGATATAAGGAAAAGGAAAAATAAAAAGATAGAAAAGCACTAGTGAGAAGAAAAATGACAATGGTATTCTGCTTTCTGACCATATCAGTTAGTAGCGAAATTTAGTTCAGAAGATAAATCCATGTGATATTGGAACTAAAGTGCCCATTTCGCAGACACCAGCTGCACAATACATGATAGTCACATATTTTATCCTTCACTAGAAAAAACTCAATGTCAAATGACTTTGTTACGCTGGGGTAGAGCTAGGTCTTGACTGAATAGACTAGTTTAAAGGCTTCGAATCAACATCATCAGTAGTACTCTTGGATAAAATAAACTCACTGGGAGATATTTCGTCGATTTCTTCACTATAGCTAGTGCACTGCCAAGGCAACCTGATCGCTGTCAGTAGTAAAAGAATTATTCAATCATGAGAAGGTAAAGGAAGATATATATTAAGGGACACCTACTTTGCATGATTTACATGATCCTGAATGACTATATGTCTATATATATGGAAGATATAGCTACGCATGTATATGCACGAATATTAACATTTAGATCCAAGTCAAAACCATCTGTTTGTGAAAGGCAAAAACACATGGCGAAACGTACAACCATTTCTTTGTAACAACTATTCTCTTTTTTTTTAAAAGCAACTCCAAAACTGTCTTCTGCAGATTCATGCAAAACTTACTGTATGTTGGATCTGATTTGCTAGCAATTTGAAAAGCCTCAGTTAAGTTATGTTTGTTCACGAGCTATTAGTTGGGCAAGCAGGCGTAGTAAAAATACAGATCCCGTATTTTTTTTTTCTTTTTTTTTGGGGGGGGGGGGGGTTTGGATTCTGCACATGAGTCTGGAGTACATGGTTAATATCTGCAGGCAAAATTAAGGGGACAGAGACTGACCCATCTGCTAAATAGATTTTCCTGCTTTTATAAGTCAGAAGAATGGTACATGGATAGAAGACGAGCACCTGAGCTAATACCCATCCAACAAGCCAGTCAATGTCGCTTCTGTGATTGCAAATGACGAGTGCATGTTCTTTGCCTGAAGATATTTAAAACATAAGCTAATATTCAAAGTGAAATACTCAGTTGAGGTAGGCGCCTTACCCATCAATTGAAAAGTTTCGCAGTCGGTGTACACTTCAACCTGCCACATGTAGGAAGTCGTAAACATCAAATAATTGTTATTGAGCCAATAAGTCCGCTAGTAAAATAATGTGTGCTAATTATCGGATCAGCATTTTGAATGTTGCCAAACTACTGAATCAGTTTTGACGGAGTGCTCTAGCTGTGCTCCTTAGGTAAGAAACTTTACTACTTGAGAGAGAATCAAGATGCCTTAAGAGTTTATACCAAACTACCAAAGCAAGGTGCTAGAGTTACAACTATAGCTGCTCGTAATATGCATCAGATGCAAAAACCAGGGAAAAGACTAGATAGCATATGAAAGTATATGAAATTAAAAAACCCAAAAGAATGACAAGAAAGTTGAGTAATCTTTCACAGTTTCCAGACTGAATAGCCAAAAGAAGGGCGCCATACCTTTCACCTCAAGAATAAAAAGTGTCGGTGTAATTCTCACTTAAAGGACCATGGACCCAAAAACTCTACAAGTAGGCAGCATACATTCTGTTCAAACTCACAACAGTTTAGGTCACTATTTACAGCATTTTGAGCTCTCCTACTGTAAGTGTTTATGTGGGTGCAAGTTGTAAAAAGCTTATAGCAAACAAAGAAAGTGTATCCCAATCCCAATTCCAGCCCTGCTAGTCAACTGTTTGGGTAAATCTTTATCCTACTGTTACTCAAATTACATAAATACATCGTTGCATTCATGGAAACTTGAATACTATTCATTTGTACCTAGATCTTTGCCAAATTTAACCTTTTAGTACTCGAACTATTTAAGGGTAAAAATCCACATTTTCTATTGGATATCTACACATACATGCTAATTGTAATCCGTTAAGTGATAAGCTATGTCATCAATTCTGTCACTCTGCAGTGTTTAGTTCGAGGACCTCAACACTGTTTGCTGATCTCAATTAGCTGTGATCAGCCGTAGAGCTATCTTATACTGGACTTAGTACTTCAAAGACAAAGAAAGAGAGGATAGACTCATTTTCTCTCCTCACAATTGCATCTCAACTTTGCCATCTCCCAATGTCATCATTAAACGCTCAGAACTCGGATTGTAAGAGTTCTCTTTCATGGCCATTTAGAAAAAGAAACCAGAGAAAGGGGGTGAAAGTACCAAAATACGTTATTCCCTTCATTCGCTTACAATGTATCTACATTAAACTTCCCTAAGGGTAAAATATAGTTTCTTGATATTCTTCTGTTTGTTTCTCCTTTTGTTCCTCAAGATGCATATGCACATACCAAAGCACATACTCATTGGTACTGCTGCTCTACCATTCTATATCCATATAGTTGAGTCAGTGGATGGGCTCAAAATGTAAATCACTAGTTCCCATTTTCTTTTTGTCACCGCCTTCTTCATCTTAGACAGTTTCCCATTCTTTCTTTCTAGTCTTTTGAATTAACATAAAAAAAGAGATTATAATCGAGAAAGGTAAAAGGAAGCATGATTAGCAAAATTCGCAGAGATGCAGACAGGATGTTACCTCAAAGGGTGGGATCAGAGGAACTCCATATCATGGAAGAAGGTGGTAAGAATAGTCAGATTTGCACATTTACAGTGCCGGGGCAGAAATGGGTGCACCTTGTGTATGTGCCGTCCCTATTTGTTTCAAACTTCAATATTCTAGAGCACGTGCCACATTATTATGTCTTGTGGTACATGAATATATATCTCAAGACATGTCGTTCAACTCAGTTGATAATGTTCTGGCATCTAAAAGTAAAGGATAAACAAAGATGGAAAAACAAGGACATCTTCCTTTAGCTATAAATACAAGATGGAAGCTTCCATTCGGTGCTTTAAGAGTTGAGAACCAAAGGAGGAAAAAAAGGAGTATTAAAACCCTGACTAGCCAGACGACAGTAAACGTTGAAGTATGTTACTTGAACACTCACCATTCAAGAAAAGCAGAACAATCTGCATATTTTACTATCCGCAAATGCAAAATGGCTAAGGAACTAAGACCCTCAAGTATCTGTTCATGCAGATGGAAAAATCATGGTCTTCAAAATGCAACTTTCATGAACCATATAGTGTTTCTTTGATAAGTGGCACAGAAGTTAAGTAATAAAGATGCAAAAGAAAAAAAAAATGCGACACCTTGATGTTAGCCCACCAATCAAAAAGCCATATGACCTCCAACCACAATAATTCGGCGAGTACTCTGTTAATCCTTCTGTGAGAACTTTTCGACAATGGACGGACAAGGATGTTGACAAGTGCCTGATATTCCAAGTATGTGAAATGGGTCAAATATTTCTATTCTTATAAGCAAATACGGAGCAATAAACAGAGTAATGACAGGGTATAAGGGCATACAAGGTTTCCCTATAGCTATAAGTTCAACGAAGGATCATTGTCAAATAAATTGAAAGAAGGCTTTACTAGTTTTTTCAAACGCTGAGGAAAAACAACACGAGACTAAACAACTATGCTTTTGCCAAAATTTTAACAAACTCTATCATCAACATTCAAAAAAGTCCAATACTACAATTTTTCAAAAAAGGTCCAAAACATTCGAAAAGGCAAAGAAAGCTAGAAAGAAATCCTAAATCTAAAGCCAGTGGTCACAAGCAAAAGGCTAAATCTGACTTGACAATTTCAATGGAGATACGAGTGTACGTACAATCTGTTACAATTCATTCATTCCATGATCACTTAATCAGATAATCATCTTTTAACCTATGTTGTAACTAGTGCAAAATCAGTTTCTAATCTTGATTGGTTTCATCTTGCTTTAAGCAATTTCGTTATTGTTTTACTATAGCAACAAAAAAAAAAAAAAAAAAACTAAAACTGTATTGTAACTCTGTGCTGGGAAAAGGAAAAACCTCAACTATAGCGATCCGATCAGGCCTCGATTTACATTTGCTTATACAAAACAACCATTGGCAAAATTGCATTGCTGAAAAGACCCTAAATATCCATTTCTAGTATTTATCTATTTCAGTTTCCCTAAGAAAATTTTCGGGGTTGTTTGTTATAACTTAAGCAATTTGATCATTCCCTCGCCTTACAGCTCATCATACAGCCGGACGATTAGTAAATTACATTGCCGAAACGACCCTAAATAACACCCAGAGATAATTTCATGACAAATGATGCTATCATTACCTGAATGAGATTGACAATGAGGCCTGAGAGAAGAAAAAGTAACCCTATTGGAAGAAGAACCACCACCGCTGCGACCGCCATTGCACCACCCACATGAAAAGCGAATGTTGCGCAGAGAGAGAGAGAGAGAGAGAGGTCGGAATGAAATTTGAAAGAGTGAGCAAACTATGTTCCTTTTTTTCATAATTTTTAGTAACAGAAGGGAGGATGCTAACTTGCGCGGTGGTGATTATGCGCCCAGTTGGCAATTATACGGGCCTGGCCCAATCAAGAAAGCGAGCAAGGCCTTTTTTGGGCCCTAATGCTAACTTGAAATAATTCAGTAGAAAGTTCGTAATTTAAATCGAAAATAATTCGATAGTTAATCCTTTAAATTAAATTGTGTAATCATTATTGAAATAACAAAAATACAATAATTCTTTCACTATCCTAAGTGATGGATAAAAAAAAGAGAGAGAGAAAATTGACAATTTATATGCCTACTACTTAACATATAATCGTGTGCGGCTCGATTAATTCTCTAGGATAAATTCAACAAGCTAATATTTGTAGCATGATGGTGCTAGGTTGTGCTATATTTCCATCTCATTTAGGTTTGAATCTTGTCCGTGTACTTTTCTCTTTCAACATTTTTCAAGGAAAATAAAAACACAGACGTTGCACTTGCGATAAATAAGAAAAATAGTTTTCTCTTTCAACGTTTTCCAAGGGAAAAAATCAAAATATTTCACTCGCGATAATATATGAAGAGATTCGTGAAATGAGCTGTCGTGCATAGGCGATGCTTGTGCGACTCATTAATAATGTGACTTATAAATCCAACCGAAGAGGAATGTAATAATAAATCCATACATATCATTAAACTCTATTAATATTACATATTCCTAAATATCATTAGACTCTATTAATTTGAAAGTTCAAAAAACAATTTCCTATGTCTCATCAAATCCCTAATTTATTGCCACTAAAACTACAATGCCCCTCACTCTCGAGCATAACCTCCAACACCCATCTCCCCGCCAATCTCAAGCCACCACCATCATCACACGCACCACACAAACACACCTCCTCCCCCCAACCCCCACCCACTCACACAAAATACACACACATTGCAGACGCGCACAACACACATGCACGCGTGCGTCAGTAGACACACGCAAACATGCACCACACACATCGTAGACAGCAAGTAGCAAACCACCACTAGGACCCAACCTACTATCGTCACGACGACCCATCACTGCCGGTGAACCACCACTGCTACATGACCACCACTCGTAGTCGCATGTTGAGGGCCACCGAAGGCCACCAATCGACCACCCACTCCCGTCTATCGGCCCATCCATGACCGTCATTAGTCATCCACGCCACCGGTAGCCCAGCATCTCGCCACCAATCGCCAACGACGACCACCTTCTCCGTCAATCGCATACCAAGACCTCTCAAATGCCACCAACATTCACCCTGTAGAGAATTGTCGGTCATCAATCACAACAACCCAGTATCCGACGACCAATCGCTAACCATGACCACCTCCTCCATCGATCGCATATCAATAGCCTTCCCAAGACCACCATTGCAGAGAATTGTTGGGGGAAAAGTCACTTTGCATAGAGTTGTAAAGAGAGAAGGCGAAATGAGAAGAGGAAATGCAAAAAATGGGAAAACAAAATTAAGAGGAAATGAGAATGAAGAGATGGAAAAAAAATGCGCATTTCGTTGAACATTGACGCAAAGTCAAAGTTGAAAAAAGAAATTGGAGCTCTTCAGTTTTCGATTTTTAATCTGCAACGGAGATGGAGAAAGGGAGGATGAAAGGAAAATAGGTCGATCACGATTGAAGTTGTAGAGAGCGGGCATTGATATTTTGATATTTTACTATTTTACTATTTTGTCTTCGTAATAAGTATATATAAGCAGGTAGATGATATTTTACTATTTTGTCCTCAAAATTAATATTTTGCACTAAAAAGCTATTCTCATTATAAATAGATAAAGTATATAAATTAAAATTACCGCGGATAAAGTCACAAATTCTATCTAAAATAAAATAGATATTTCGGTGCAGCAATTAACCCCGTGTTCAGAAGTGTTGGTAGTGGCCGTTTAATTGAACTAGGGTTTTTTGAATCGAAAGAGAAACCGAGGAAAAGGCGGTAAATAGGATGGAAGCACAGCAGCAACAGCAGTGGATGATGAGCGCGCAGGCGCAGTCCCTTCCATCAGCAGCCCAACCATCCTACTCCTCGCAGCCCTACCACCAGCCCACCACCCTCGAGGAAGTCCGGACCCTCTGGATCGGTGACTTGCCCTGGTGGGCCGACGAAGCCTATCTCAACTCCTGGTTCGCCCAGCTCGCCCAGGTTCCTACCTACTCTTTGCTACCTTTCGTGTTTCACCTGTTTCGCGCGTAAAATATTTTCCCTTTCTGATCAAATTACTGTTTATTGAAATGTCATTTGATGTATCTCGTAGTTTTAGTTAATGATTTTATTTGCTATATTTTGGTGATAAATGCCTGTAATTTGATCAGATTATCTGCTCTAGGGATTGGAGGTGCTAAATTGCCTACTCTAGTACTCCCTCTATTATATAATTTGTGTCCTCTTTGACATTTTGCAAAGTTCTAGAATAGAATTTGAGGATGTAACTGGAAGCATTGACTTTACCCATTGTCTTTGTGCTAACTTGACTGGTTAAACAAAGTATAACTACAGATGTTTGAGTTTGATTCCCCGCTTAACTGACCGATTGTTTCCTAGATATATTTGAAAAAAGGGGACAAAAGATATGTCCACGTGCTTATAGGCGTGTAGATGCGCGCGCATGTGTGTGCATATATGTGTGCGCGTGCATGTTAAAGCAATGATAAACATGTTAAGGCCTTCTATGGTAGCTTAAGCTTTTAGAGTAATGGATAAGAGTATGGATTGGGAAAAGTTGGAGGATGAGAACCAATCTTAGATATACTTTACAAACCTCCAGCACGTGGTACACATGTTGTTTTTGTTATGCATAACTGATCAAAAGCACATTATAGTAGTGTAACCGAAATAGTTATGAAACACGAACACACTCACATTTGGGATTCAAATTATGAGAAGGCATAGGATTCTGCAAGCCATGATGTGTCTTCAAATTATTAAGGACATTCTGGAGCTGTTTCAATTTTACTTGGTACCTTGTGGCCTGATGGGGACAGCCTTGGCCTAATCGCAGAGATGGGGCTTCGGCTCTAGGGTTTAGGCTGTGGTACCTTGAGTTATGCAGATTTCTTGGGTGATCGAGAAAGCTATGTAAGATTTCGTTCCATTGCTGATCATTCTTAACCTACTCCTGTCTATTTCCTGGAAAATCAGACCTTATGTTTCACGAAACAAAAAATCGCAAAACCTGAGTACAGATCCCCAAAATCAGAAATAGCTAAACTTAATTGGGGGACCAACCTAAAAAGAAATAAACTCCACCAATTGGAAATACAGCAAAGAAGAACATGATACCTTTGGATGCGCACTAAGGATCCTACTTGTATACTCAATCAAATCAAGAGAATTTGTGTGCGAGGCCATGAAGGTCTTGAGGTTGGTATCAAGGTACTAAAACACAAATAATGCAAAGGAGAGGGTGATCCCATTCTTCACTTCTTGCCTAGCTTGACAGAGAAGCACTCATCTTGATGACGTAGATGGTTTGACAGGCAGATACTGAGACGGATATTGGGGTGGGATCCCATTAGTTCCTACATAAAGACATGCCTTGAGTTTTTCAGAATTGATAAACACGGTATTACCTTACATATGTCATATGTGATAGCAGTTAGTTCGGACACATCCCTAGGTTCAAACTTAACAGGCCTCTTTGGAAACTTCCATGACATGCTGATAACCTTGTAAGGTTCCATCGGGCACATCCTTAGGTTCAAAAATAACCGCCCTCTTGGAGACTTTCATGACGTGCTGATAACCTTGTTAGCATAACTTACGCCCTCTGGCAAAAGATCTCTCATAATATTACTATTTGATGTCAAGCTTTATTACTTTCGAGCGGTTTTGATCGATGTTAAGTTGTTGGTATTACTCGAGTTAAATGAGAAACCTGCCCCTGCAGGTGCTTTCAATAAAAGTAATCCGTAACAAGATCACTGGTCATCCAGAAGGTTATGGGTTTGTGGAGTTCGATTCACATGCAACAGCTAAAAGGATTCTGGAGTCATATGGTGGAACACAAATCCCTGGGACGGAAGTAACTTTGCGGTTGAATTGGGCATCTTTTGGCATCGGGGAAAGGCGTCCTGATTCTGGGCCTGAGTACTCTATTTTTGTAGGAGATTTGGCACCTGATGTTTCGGATATCATGTTGCAAGAGACCTTCCGAACTCATTATCCATCTGTTAGGGGAGCCAAGGTTGTGACTGACTCAACTACTGGACGCTCAAAGGGATATGGCTTTGTTAAATTCGTTGATGAGACGGAGAGGAACCAGGCCATGACTGAGATGAATGGTCAATATTGCTCAACTAGGCCCATGCGTATTAGTGCCGCAACGCCAAAGAAGACTACTGGCTTGCAACAGCAATATGCAGTCGCTAAAGGTACTACTTCCAACGATGGTAGATCTTGTATTTTCTTGATGTCATTGATTGCTCTTGGTTTGGTGATATTTGTCGAGGTAGATTCAAGATAGATGAAAAATAGGAAGAGTAATGATAAACTTCCACAAAGTTGTCACCAATTTGGGCTCTGAAATGATGTGGCCTTGCCTCATCACATGCCACATCAACAACCTTGCCCGAATAAGTAAACCCTCATTTCGTTCTCTCTCTGGAAAAAAAAATGGGATTTGAAAGTCAAAATTAACCTCAAACCACCACCCTAACCGCAGGTGCCCTACCATAGCCACCACTCTTGACATCATCGTCACTACAGAACCACCAAAAGTTAGAGTAGTTTTCTCACGACCCATTCTATCAATTATGCATATAGCAGAAGAATAGCTTGTCCAGATGCATTGTCTATCGCCCCTGCCAATATCTGGCTTGCATTTCCCGTCTCCGCCAAGATCTGTGATGGCAGGAGAACAAAATGGAGGTGTCTGAGGGAGATGGATTGTGAAGGTTTTGGCGGTTGGAGGTGTGGAGATGGTGCCAATTTAAAAGGGATGGTGGCAGGTGGCAATTAGTGGAGGATGGTGTCAGGCGGCGATTGGCTTTGGATGGTTGCATGCGGAGAAGGGTTGCATTTGGATTGTTATTGTGTGGTGTAGTGGCATCGTTGAAGGCAGAGAACTTTGATAGAGATGATTGGTGGTGGTTGCAAGCAGGGGGTTGACGGTAAATGGGGTGACTGGGGGGAAGTGTGGTTGTTCGAAGTTGGGCAGGAGATTTCTGTTTTTCTTGCAGATGGAATTAATTGGTGGGACAAGGTTGTTAATGTCATAATGTGGCATGTGATGTGGCAATGCCAGGTCACTCGGGATCCGAAATTTGCCATCAAATTTGGGAAGTGTATCATTAACTCGAATAGGAAAGGCACAAGAAACCTAGAGATAACTAGATCTTATTATTTCTCATTGGACTTAGAGAAACGCCACCTATGCATATGTGTGATCTGGAAAAAAAATATGTGATAGAATTTGGATATTCTCTTTTTTGTGGAAATCAAATGCTTCACTTTGGAGCATGGAAGGCAAAAAGGAGATTACAAACTTAATGCTGTATGAAGCACGGATAGTTAGTTTTGGTCGTAATATTCATGTGGGGTGGGTATCGGGTGCTGATACACCATGGGTGCGCCCAAAAGTCTATCCAAGTTTTTCCTCTCACTTTGTTTCCAACCAGGTCAGTACATGTTTTAAGTAACAAGGACGGTTTTGGTTTTTATTCCAAGGTGCACTTGAGGAAATACATGAGTCTTAGAAGAAGTAGGGATTCAAGTTGTTTTTCTTACACATTGATTTTGCCTCATATATGCTTTGGCAATGAATTGCTGGAAGGATTGATTGAAACGTCTGTAAACAATAATCATGTTGCTTATTGATGCTTTTGGTTTCATTTGTCAGGTGTATACCAGACTCCAGTTTATGCTCCAGCAGTGCAGCCAGTCCCAGTTGTAGATTATGATACAAATAACACTACAGTAAGTCGGCACTTGCAAATTATGGGTTTACAGTTTACTTTTGTCTTGTTTTTCTTCTTAATATCTTTCTGTATTACAGGTTTTTATTGGCAACCTGGACCCTAATGTCACTGAGGAGGAATTGAGGCAACTATTTTTACAGTTTGGAGAAATTTTTAATGTGAAAATTCCTGCAGCAAAGGGATGTGGTTTTGTGCAGTACGGAACCAGGTCCGTTTGGCTTGTGAATCTCACTCTATTGTCTAAAATCACCTTAGCAAAGTAAACTGATAAAGAACTGCCTCAATGATATGTTTTTCTCCTATTACTCCCTCCCTCCAATGGCAGTTTCATAAACATCTTTAAAGTCCTTTTTCTTTGTGTTGCGGATTTTACTTCTAGCATTTGGTATTCGAACTCCTTTTCTACTTTTTCTATTTTCTTTTGCAGTCTCTTAATCTCTCCATCTCCCCGTTCCTGAACATCAATAACCAGTTTCTCCCTTCCTTTTGTTGCTAATTTCACTTGTAGCTCTTGATAGCTGAAATCCTCTGCTTTTTCGAATCAAGTATTTCTTTCACGGTCTCTTAACCTCTCCAACTCCTTTCTCGAGGTCAATATCCAGATTTTCTCTCATTATAT
This sequence comes from Escallonia herrerae, assembly GCA_033070095.1. NCBI lineage: Eukaryota > Viridiplantae > Streptophyta > Magnoliopsida > Escalloniales > Escalloniaceae > Escallonia > Escallonia herrerae. Next base: position 10,827 of record JAVXUP010002193.1, on the reverse strand, counting down.
TGCTTAATGTGCCTGTACAGGGCAAATGCCGAAGAAGCGATACAGAGGATGCAGGGAGCTGTGATTGGTCAACAAGTAGTTCGTCTCTCCTGGGGCAGGAATCCTCGGCAGGTGGGTTTTCTGATTAGAATATTGATGACATAGTTTTTAATACGTTAATAATAGATTATCTAGGAAGCACGGACTCCGGTGCGGGTGCGGATACGATACGGGTGCGGATTTGTGGATACGTCATTTTAGAAAAAAAGAGGATACGGGTGCAGCAGGGATACGGCAAATTTTATATATCTACACACACACACACATATATATATGTATATATATGCATGTATATACATTTATGTACATATAATATGTTCTTTATATGTGTTACAAAGATATTAATCCTTCCAACCATATTAGTGAGAAAGTTTGTTAAATTGGTGGATGTTTTTGAAGTATTCATAATTTATAGCTGAATATAATAATCCTTGTTTTGAGTTTGGGTTTTACTAGTATAAATTTATGGGGTTAGTTTGGATATAAGTTTAATAAAAGGGTACCAAGTAAAGGCATAGAAAGTTAAAAAGTTATGTAGCATTGAGAAGAGAGAGCAGTCTTCTCCTTCTTCCAAGAAAACAGATTCCAAGATAACAACAAGTGTCTTCTTCTTTCCCAACTCCCAAGACGAGCCCATCCAGGTACCACCTTCTTCTTCGTCTTTCTTTTTTCTTCGCCGGACGTCGTCGCCACTGCCCGACGTCGTCGCTACAGCCAGACACCGTTGTTGCCGACTTCCAGTAGCTGCTGCTTTCTTCGTCTTCTTTCTCTTTCTTGTCTCTGTCCAGATTATCACTAATCCTAGGTCGCCGATTACCAAACTGACCCAAATAAGATCCTTCCCAGATTCGACTTTCGAGCCCTCAAGCACCCGGTGCGTGTCCAAGCCGTGTACCTGCCGTGTCGGAGCCGCACCCGAAGTTCAGCAAATTATTTGAAAAATCAAACAATTCTGGACACGCACCCCGTGCGCACCCAGCCGCACCTGATCCGCACCCAGTGCCGATGCGTCGGCCAGAACGCCGCACCCGTGCTTCATTAGTAGATTATGTTCTAAACATTTTTAGATAAATGTGGAAAACTGTCAATTGAGTTATCGGTTTCTAGCTGCAGGAAACCATGCATTCTATAATCAAATTTATTTGCTAAAAGCACCATCAGGAGACAATAGCGCTTGATTTCATGTTTTTTTCGTACATATAATGATGTGTCAATATTCCTAGATGTGTTGATAATGCTTCCCTATAAACTTGTGATTCTGTTAGCGTCTGTCTTCCAGTTATCTTGTTCTTTTGACTTGGTTTGTGGTTCAGCGATATTCTTCTAGAAAAAGAAAGAGGAGTAGTATGTGTCAGCCTGATCACATATACAGTTTCCATTTCTTAAGAAAACTATTCTGTCCCATGCAGATATTTTTTTTTTCATGTTTAAGAGACTTTATTCTAGCGTTAACAGAATGTTTGAATTGTGAAGGATCTACCCGGAAATTGGCAGGCTGATCCAAGTCAATGGGGCAGCGCATATTATGGTTATGGACAAGGCTACGATGCCTATTCCTATGGGGCAACTCATGATCCTTCGCAATACCCGTATGGTGCATATCCTGATTACTCACAGTACCCTCAACAGGCAAGACTACTCTACTTCACAAGATTAAGTATCTACATCTGCTCTATATCTTGTAAGATAAAGCCTGAGAATTTGTAAAGATAGCTGTCTCGTAAGGAATTGAGTAGGTTTGGTTACAATTTGACACAATTTCGGGTTGCAAATTCTTAAGGAGTAGTAGTCTCTCTCGATAATTTGTTTTCAGTACAATTGTGGGACTTCTGAGACACATGGCTGTATGTTCAAGTTTTTGCTAAGCCTTGATCTGCGTCTATCTTGATATTAATTACTAGTGGACGAAGGGAAAGTAATGCTTATCATCGTGATTTACCGATGCTCTAATGTATTCATTGATTGGTAGCATAATCTGAGGGTCTATTTTGACGACACTGCTTTTTTAGTTTTCAATTTTTTGGTTTTCATTTTTGAGCGAAGACAATAAATGAAAATGCTTAATTGAAAGTTTTGACTTCTGGTTTACACTTCTTTTATAGTGCTTTCTTTTGATTTTCTCCGTTAGTTACTTTGGTCCTCAGTTACGTATCTCTACAACACCGAGTGCCACCACCATCAACCACCATGACCACGAACCCAACACTACAATCAAGGAGCCCCCATCTTTCATGGATCCCAATCTGTTCGCCACGAAGAAGATGCTCCGAGTGTGCCCGGCTTGTGAGCCACAATCTCTCCAACTTTCGAGGTGAAGACATGGTGCTGTATCTTCATCTCATCCATACAGATCTAGGAACTAGTGGGGTTGAGAATCAGAAACCAAGTCCTGATTACATGATAAGGTGATGGTTCCTTGAATTCAACACTTCGATATGGTAAGCAGATAGGTCTTACGATCTCCAATGTCTTTGCCAACTACGGTTCTAGTGTAATAATTGTGGTGTTTGGCAGTGGTTGGTGTTGTTTTTTTTGTTTGTGTGTGTGTGTGTGGTAGTTTTGGGAGAGGTCTGCCGGTGGTGGTGTTGGTTTACAAGTGTGTGGTGGTTGAGTGGTGCGGTAATGGCAAGGTGATATCGTTTTGCGTTTGGTGGCAGTAGTGGTTACGATCTATGTTACATGGATAAGGTACGAGTGTCCGGGTCGGATACGTGTCCAAGTGTCGGATTCGTCGAGTTTTCATGACACAAGACGTGCGTACATAAAAAATGTTCATATCTATTACTCCATCACAAAATTATTGATCAGTTTTCCCTTTTGTACTGTCCCAAAAATATTGCTCACTTTACATATTGAGAAAGATTTTACGGTGTTTTTCCACTGCTGCCCTTCCGCGAATGTTCTTTTCTTTCTTTATCAACATTTACCCCTGTCCAATAGTTCCTTCTCTCCCCCCATACTCCAGACTTGTCTCTCCTCTCCCTCTCCCTCTCCCTCTCCATCCACCTGGTTCCTCATCCGGCCACCACACACTTTCTCTTTCTTATTCATGATGACCACCACCGTCGTCATCTTCCTCCTGACCAACCACCGTTGCCCTTCGACCCAGCACCGCCCCATCATTTCCTTCTACAACCATCAGTATGACCACCTCCTTCAAGATTTGAATTGACCATCACCAGCGACATATTCGACCATCACCGGCACCCATCCACCTCATATGACAACCACCAGTGCTGCCGCCTCCTTAAAGAAAGCTTTTTGTTAGATCTTCATCTAATTTCCAGCTTTAGGTTCGTCAAGAGTGTAGTTGATTCTTGATCAAAATAGTCAAATGGGTTGTAAATTTAGAAAGATCAGTGATAGTCAAACACGGTTGCGTGGTTGGGCTTTGTACTTCTTAATGTTTAAGTGATTTAGCTTCAATTTCATGATGGCCATGGCCATGGTCTTTGAACTTGCTCTTTTTATGCTGGTTTTTCCTTCATCTTTCCTCCTTTTTTTGGTTGGTGGGTCTTATAAATTGTGTCAGAATTGTGGTGCATATGAATATGATGTTGGTAGTGAGAGAGAATTAAATGTTAAAGATAGAGAGTGGAACCAAGTCACAACTAACAAAAAGTAAGGGTAAAAAAGGAAGTTCAAGACATTTTGACTAGGTTCTTAAACTTTGTGCAAGTCAAACTAGAGCGATAATTTTGGGATGGATCGAGTATTACTTTTTAGTTATTTCCAAGGTAAAACGGTGTTTTATGTTATCCTAATGGTTTTAATCGAGAACTTGTCTCATCTCAAATGAATTCAAAGAAACACTATAAGGTATATTGGCATATCCTACGAGATATGTAGGACACATATCCCATCCCATGTCCAAGTGTTGAGTGTCCGACACGGGTATTGCATGCATTCCAAAGAGTCCATGTAACATAGGTTATGATGGATTCTGTATGATGGTAGTTGAAAGAAGGAGAGTTTCGAAGATGATTAAGTAGTGCTTCTGTCAGAGGTTGGTATCTCAAGAGTAATACCAAAATTGAAAACCCCAAAGACCATATTGGAGCATTTCGAGTAGCAGTCGAAAGTGAACTCTTTCCAGAAGAAACCCCAAAGTCTTTCCTGGGATATTCCTTTTCTTGACATGCAACTGAACATCACCTGCCAAAAATTGAACTTGGAAATTCAATGTTTTCCAGATCACCAGGTGTATTTTCTCTTAAGAATGGGAATTCTAAGTAACATTTGCAACCAGCGGTCCACTTCTATATGTTGGTCTTATGACAAAGTGTTCTTGAGCCAGAGTTTTGAAGTCTCTGATTTCATCATGCCAACTTTGCATGGTCAAGAACGGAAAAAAGGAAAGATACAAACTCATTTTGAAAAATTCGATAAAAACCTATTTCTATGACCCATGCAAATATTTCGAAAATACCAGTCTGTTTTGAACCATCTTTTGGGGGAGTTTGAGATGTTTTGGATGAGTGTTGATAGTTTGGATTTTGTTAGGGGGTTCATGTCTTGCCCTAATGTCTATGAAGAGTGAATCGTCAGAATAACGGGTGATCTAACATGGTATTAGATCTTTGCAAGGTCTTGTTCGATATTTTTGCAGACATGTCAGTCTCCTTTATGTTTGTGCAGTTTGGTGGGCAGGGTATCACTTGTGTTTGCAAATAGATATTTACCCTTGTTGCCTCCACCGTTAGGCGTGATTTACATGGTTGGACTAACTAGGGGTCTAACATAACATTGCGAAGGTGACTTTTTGCTTTGCCTGGCTGGTGGTTGGAAAGATGATCGCATTATGAGTAATCCTGTAGAAAGTTAACGAGCCAAAGATCCAAACTATAGTACCATATTATATAGGTTGAACTAATGGCTCATGCACCCACTCAGTTAGTGGGAGCTTGCTTGGTAGCCTGTCTTTGAAGTCGTACTCTTACGTGTTTTAACATGGTCATATTTGCTTGTTGCTTTCCTTAGCTGATTCATGCATTTGCATTTCACTAGATTCTTTCTTATTTCCTTGAATCATTCATTTACAGGCAGAAGGTGCTCAGGACATGGGAGCTATGACAGCTGCCGCTCCGGCTGTGGAGCAAAGGGAGGAACTATACGATCCATTGGCTACACCTGATGTTGACAAGTATGTCTCTCCGTTCCCACCCGTGTAATGTAGTTTATAGCGATGCTTATTTTTATACTGAGTGTTCGATTTTGTGAAGTAGATAACAAAACTAATGATCTATGTTATTGCTTAGGTTAAATGCTGCTTACCTTGCTGTCCACGAAAGCGCAATCTTGGGCCGGCCCTTGTGGCAGAGGACGTCGACTCTCTCCTAACAAACTTAGAAGTATAGATCAATACCTACTTTGGACGTGGTCCTTTTGATTGTGGACGAGAAACAACGTAAACATGACATGTCTTGGTGTGCTCCCAGTACTCTCGCATGAGATTTAACCGTTTCAGTCATGGATGCCGTTTGAGGTCGTCTTTCAAATCCTTCCGATTGGTTTTACGATATGCCCAACCCAGGTTTTTTGTATTGTAGCTCCTGCATGTAGCCATTTGTTACTTGAATCGTTCGGTGTTTAATGTACTCAGCTTTGCATACCATAGTGGCATGATGTACAGTGCGAGAAGGCCATCTTTGTCCTAGATGGACAATATCTCCCATGTCCATTTCTTGTTCCTGAATACCACAATCTCTGATTGATCTGCTAATTGCTGGTGCTTATGTTGTCTTTTGGGAACTGCCGCTGATTGCAAATTGAGCCTTCAACTTTGCACTTGCCTAGTTGTTCACCATTTAAAAGTGCTTGCAAAGGTGAATGATTTAAATTAGGTTCTGAGTTTTGATCTTGACCGTTGCAAGCCCATAACAGCCCCAGTTTCTTAAAACTCAGGTTATATCGTCAATCTCCTGCCGTGTTCAAGGTCAAAATACAAGTTTTGGAACATGCCAAAAAAAGAACAGCAAAACCGTATAATATCGACTACAAATTCTTGACATCAATATTCACGTCTTCAACATCCAGAAAGAACCTCCTGGTATATGACAACCAGAAGAACTGCTTTGGTAGTATGAAGTTATTCTCACTGAGAGCTCAGTGGCAGAGACAACAAGCGATAAAAGCTGCGAGCTTACTGCACCCATGTCAGATTGTTCTTAAGAAAATCCAGGAAATAATCTGTCGGGGCTGACGGACTAGACTAATTTATGTTTGAGGGATAACCGGGGAGGCAAAATAGAGCAAGAATTGAAACGATTTGCGGCAAAATGTGCAGCCATTCTCAGCAAAACTCAGATGCATGAAGTGTTGCTATGGTTTCGAGGCATAGCAAAAACATGTACAGTAGAAATTTAAACTGAACCGGATTAGGCAACCACACTAAACATGTACAGTAGAAATTTAAAAGGTGCTCATGCACTCAAACGACATGAGAAGAATATGCTCGAGTCTCCATAGTTTTAAATTTGGAGAACTAGAATGAGATACTTTTTTCAGTCAAAACTTCAAGAAACAGTGTTGGACAAAGAAATGGCAGTCCATCGATAGGTTTGTGAAGATCGGTTGGAAATCCGATCAAAGAAACATATAACTAAATAATCCTGCAGGTGTAAGATCATCTCGGTCTTGAATCACAGATATTTGGCCAACCACGGTACCTCCTTGCTGTCTTTCAGTGCAAAGGATACGTCGTCGCTGCCAGAAAACAAGAAACAAAATTTAAAACTAGTGCTTCAATGCCAATCAAATTTAGGGTCCTAAAAATGCCTTATTTAAACATTTCTCTATTTGTGTTTTTCTCCCATTTGTGCCTCTTAGAAGTGTAAGTCCATAAAATGCTATCACATTCACTGACTGTGAAGTCAGAGAGCCTTGTATCATCGAAAGAAACTGCAATTCTACTCCATACTTGAAGAAGCATCCAATATAATAGAGGCCACGTTAACTAATCTATTCCCTCATATTAGACAGGATCAATCATTATTGGCATTTCCACAATTTAGCTGGATTTTTAGTTGATAGGGTGATATATTGCTAGGCTATGTAGGATGTTCCACCCATACTCCTTGAGAGCCTAATAAAGCATAACCAACTCAGTTTATCACTGTTATTGCCCGCAAGTCTTCCCATCCGACGATAATTTTCTCCATAAAAAATGTTGGGTTCGGTCATCCATTTTGGTCAACGGCTGCCTTGCAAAATTTAGCCATGGTTAAGGATGTGCGAGTCATGGTCAAGTGCTTGGTAAGGTAATTTACCTTGGAAAGTTGAGCTGCAACTTTTGCAACCTGTGCTTAGCACCTGCTTCACATAGAACGATCCTGCATTCGCCAAGCTTGCATCTGCCACCGAGAAAACAAGAAACAAGATAACAAAAAAAAAGACCAGATTAATAATGCATTTACTCGAGTTCGGACGTAACAGTAAAAAGCACTGTATTTGGTCGACCTGTTTTTGTTTCCTACGAAATCATAGCCAACCCATCTCATCCTCAAAAGCAAACAGATCATCTTTATTACCTCCCAAACCCCATCCTGATTGCAAGTTCTACCAAAGGGCTGAGAAGGATAAGCATGACAGGAATTGGCCCAAACCGTTGTTATGTCCAGACTGAAATTTGGCTAAAATCCCCACTAACAGCATAATTATCTCAAAAGTAAACAAATTTTAACTTGCAATTGCAAGGAAAAGATAAAGATAGTGCCGCTTACCCAACTTTCAGAAGTGTGTCCCACCCAGGAAATGTTTCTCCGTTGCTTGTACAAATGCATGATACAGTCATTGCCAACTGCATTCAATCAAGTATAACTCACCAATATAGAGTTTACACAAAAATGCATCTTAACCTTGTATAACCACAGCTTCTAAAATTTGTACTTCCAAACCTCCAAAGAAAATGAATACATTAACATTAGCAAGGAATGCAGAGAGTATGGACTGCTAATCTTCAAGCGCTTTAGGCTCGTTTGCAAAGCTGTATACATCTATCATCGGATACGGTAATTAAAAGCCAAAACTTCTTTGGCAAAGTTGTTTTTTGATTTTTACCAAGTGAGTCCAATATCGTCATCCATAGGCGAGAAGAATGGGTCTGAGCTCCTAGCACCCAATACTGCTTCTTGAACTAATAGTATTACGAAATTAATGAGAAATTGGAGGTTCAGCCTATATACAACCTTTTTAAGCACTTTATCACCCACTCCTCCTCCCACCCTCCACCCCCCTCCCTTTCTTCCCTACTGAAGAAAACAAATACAGCAAATAAACAGATAAAAAAAATCCACGTATGGTTGGTAATTCCCGAATATGTTAACCTGAAAGATTAAAGCATCCTAATACGGCATGCATGTCTCGGGCTTCAGACAAAGAAGAAAAGGTTTCACCAAAGTGGCAAGTGAGAGCAAAAGCCAGAGGTAAAGCTTAAGGCTGACCTTTTCAAAGGTGGTTTCACTCATCCCTGTTTTATAAAGCTCATGTACCATAGCTGCCAAGAAGATCTTACTCAGCTTGGAACAGCTTCTCATTACCTGGAAAGGAAGAACATGTATCATAACTATTGTCATACAGCAAAATGTCGTAGCACGTCAGTGGTAGTACAAATGCAGCAAAAGCCTGATGTAATGTTCATGCTATAGCTCTAATTTTTTTTAAGCAAATTAGAACATAACATTTATTGTTTAAATTCCTAGTACATTTGGTTGGGCTATTTGTTACTCCAGTTCATAGCTTAGTTGTCAAAAAGGTCCATCTGGACATAAAATTTCATTTTCGACCAAAACAAACTGAAGTTAGACTCGTTTGACATTTAAGAGCTTAATTTGAAATATGGTTCCAGAGAAGTTATGATCCAACTATTAAACAAGGAAGGAAATTGATGAAGAAACAGAATCCATCATAAAGTCAGCAGCTCACCTGGATATGAGGAGCCTGGAACATCTCCTGTATCGCTGCTTCAACCTCTGACATACCAACAAGGGCTTTTGCTGGAAAGAGGAAAAATCTAGATCAATCAAGTGAAAATACCTTTTCGTGATAATGAATGCTCATTTGGGAGCAATTGATGTCGTTGTTTCTGTGGTCTAATTTTATCATCATACAGCATTGAAAGAGTAAGACATCGTACAAAGAAGTAAAGGATATATGGTATTCCAACAACTCGTATATCTTTCATATAGATGGTGGTGATACTCTTGCCCGAACATCTACTGTATCTGATGCAGCCTGTTCTAGAGTATTAAGTTGGTAATTCACGATAATCCTTGTACATAATCCCTGTACAGTGATTTATTCGACTATTTGCTTTTATTGCATGCAAACTAGTCTCATCCCGAATGCATAGACGTCAAAGAATTGTCATTAACGGATAATGTGAAGCTAAACGCAAATCAACTCAACTAAGCCTTTGCCCTAACCTGCATGCGTTATTTCCTTCCATTCTCCCATATCAAGAGCAAGTTCTTGGATAGCTCCTATCAAACAAGTCCTTTCTCACTACTTTCCCAAAGTTATTTTTGGTCTATCCTACCTCGTATAACTCCATCAACGTGACCCAAATCACTCTTCTTCACAGGGGCATCTAAAGGCCTGCATTGAAGGACAAAATTATTTCAAGCGAATTCCCCTGGGCTTTTCCTCAATTAATGTTACCACTTCTGTTCTATTATACTCATTTCTTTAGTTACCCATCCTTCTGTGGCCACTTAAGCATTCACATTTCAGTTACATTAGTTGTACGTTGGATCTTAGTTGTTAGCCTCACAGCCATAATGTAAGCTTTTCCATCAACTCCAGAGGCATATTGAGATGCGCGACACTCTGGAACCCTCCACTTTAGCTAACCTGATCTTATCCTGTGGGCAACATCCTCATAAATCTCTCCCTCCTTATGCAACATTGATCAACAAGCCTAACAAAGTCTCTCTCAGGTACCTCCTGCCCTTTCGTATTTACTTCACTTTTGGGCTTCCTTCGACTTTCTACATCTGCATCCCAATTAAGCTAAACCTAAAGCTTCTTCATGTCATTAATTTTAGTTTCTGTTTACCGTTTACTCTTATTCTAGCCTCATCAAGTATCTTTAAACAGCAGATACCACGGGGGCCGACCTGAATATTATTGTTAAGCTCGTCACAAGTTGGGCGAAAAATAGATCTTAAAGCTGATCCTTGGTGAAGTTTGGTTGTAACCAGAAACTCACTAGTCGTTAGGACTTGCGATTTCAAATTTTGGTCGTACTTGCAGTTTGTTATTTGTAAGCGAGCTCTGAGAGTTCCACGGGTCTTTGAAAGGGCATCTGTCTCCTGAAAAGTAGAATGAATAAGAGAGGATATACTTGGGGGAATTCTAATAGGTCAAATTTTAATATATTTGGTACAGAGCAGTTTAAGTGTAACTAAACTGCTCCAACAACTTAGGGGTAACAACTTTCCTAAGTTTGAAGTTTCAATAAAGGTTGTAACAAACAACTTAGGGAATTTCAAGACTTGCTTTACCTGCGGAAGCACCATTGGGAGGCAAGGCAGACTTCTTAATGCGATAATCTGCAAGTTCTGCCGCACGCCTACATATCTCAAGTGCACGACGTGCATCTCCTGAAACAGCTGCCACCTAAAGTACATATTCTACTGTCAAAGCTAATGATACAGAACTCCAGAAATCAATGTTAAAATAAATGATGAATTTTTCCATCCTTTCTAGTGGTTGTAAGAACAAAGAGGCAGTGAACTTAATTTAGGCAACTATGATCAACCTTTCTCGAAGCGAATTCTATAGCTTGTT